>PVLC010027299.1:0-10214 GCA_004027655.1 Graphiurus murinus
AAAAAAAAAAAAAAAAAAAAAAAAAAAAAAAAAAAAAAAAAAAAAAAAAAAAAAAAAAAAAAAAAAAAAAAAAAAAAAAAAAAAAAAAAAGAAATAGAACATCCCTGATTTCAATCCCCAGTACCACAAAAAATTAATTAATTAAATTAAATTAAAAATTAAGCCGGGCATGGTGGCACATGCTTGTAATCAATCCCAGGACTTGGGAGATTGAGACAGGAAGATCAGCAAGTTTGCGTACAGCCTTAGCACGTAGGGAGACTCTCAGCAACCTAATGAGACCCTGTTTCCAAATAAGAAATAAAATCAGTCTGGGGGTGTAGAATACCTCTGGGTTCAATTCCTAGTACCACAAAAAAAAAAAAAAAATATATATATATATATATACACACACACACACACACACATATATATAAAAGGGCTGGGGGAGCTGGGCGTGGTGGTGCACGCTTGTAATCCCAGTACTTGGGCGGCTGAGACAGAAGGATCCGGGTTCTCGGCCAGCCTCAGCTACTTAGTGAGGCCCTCCACAACTTAGTGAGACCCTGTCTCAAAGAATAAAAAAATAGGGCTGGGGGTGTAGCTCAGAGGTAGAATGCCCCTGGGTTCCATCCCCAGTGCCACAAAAAAAAGGGGGGGGGGGGCTGGGGGAAGCCAGGTGTGGTGGCACACACTTGTAATCCCAGTACTTGGGAGGCTGAGACAGGCAGACCGCAGGTTAGAGACCAGCCTCAGCAACTTATAGTGAGGCCCTCTGCAACTTAGCAAGACCCTTGTTTAAAAAAATAGGACTGGGATGTAGATCAGAGGTAGAATGCCCCTGGGTTCACATCCCCAGTATCGAAAAAAAAAAAAAAAAAAAAAAAGGCTGAGGGAAACCAGGCATGGTGGTGCATGCCTGTCATTTCAGTACTTGGGAGGCTGAGACAGGAGGACCGCAGGTTAGAGACCAGCCTCAGCAACTTAGTGAGACTCTCAGCAACCTAGTGAGACCCTGTCTCAAAACAAAAAAATCAAAAGGGGCTGAGGGGTATAGTTCAGAGGTAGAAAGCCCCTGGGCTCAATCCCCAGTATAACACACACACACACACAGGCTGGGAGCATAGGTCAGTGGTAAAGTGCCCCTCGGTTCAATCTCCAGGAAAGCAACAGCAACAACCAAAAATGATTTGTGGGCTTTGGAGAGGGTCTTGATTGGAACAAGAACTACGAGGACAGTTTTGAGATAATTGGGAAAAACTGAAGACAGATTGGTTGTTAGGTGACATTAAGGAATAATTGTTAGTTGTGGCAGTGATGTGATTATCTGGGGAAAAGTCCTTCTGTTTTAGAGATATGTCCCAAAGTGTTCAGGGGTGAAAACATCAGAGAAAAACAATAACGAAGTGAAGGAAGGAGGACGGGTGACAGATGAAATGTGCGTGGCAAGATTTCAACAGCAGCGGGACCTGCGAGACGGCCATATGGAGTTCGTTATAGCATTCTCTGTACTTCTCTGTATATTAAAAAAGTTGCATTAAAAATAAAACAGTCCACTGTACTTCCCTGTTCAATTTATCTGCAAACCTAAAACTGCTCAGGAAAAAAGGTCTATTAATTAATAAAATTAATGAGTTGAACCAGGATCTAAATCAAATCCCATTAGCTCCGAAGCTGATTCACTGGAATTTCATTGTCTGGCCACAGTGACTGTGGGCCCTGGATGCCAAGGCTTCTCCCAAAGTCTGAATTTGGGCCAACTGGGCTCTTGGCACAGACAGTTCTAATGCCCCCCCGCAAGCAGTCACCCACATGCACCGACACACACACACGTATGTACACACACTCAAGTGTGCGTGTGTGCGTGCACATACACACCAGCCTTGGGTGGAGCTGAGTCCTGCCCAGTACTCTGCAGGGACCCTGTCTGGACAAGGAGTGCCTGAGGACTCACCACATCGCCCTTCTCCCCAGCTCGGCCTGGGGGCCCCTTCGGACCTTCCTCACCCTGGCAAGAAGGAACAAGAATCCAGGTCATATGGGCTCACAGGGAGAAGCACCTATTTTGCAGCCATAGGAGCTCCAGCCTGGAGACAGGGGACAGGGGACAGGAGCAGGCTTACCGGTGGCCCGGCGGCACCAATGGACCCCACCATGCCTTTATACCCACGAGGACCCTGGGGAGAGAAAAGAGTTGGAGTCAGTCCTGACTGGACCAGGGAAGTCGAGGGTTGGTCCCAGAAGCTCTTGCAGGACACCCCTAGATTCACTTACCGTCTCTCCCTTGGGTCCTGCCATGCCTGGGTAGCCCCTGATACCCTGGGGACCCTGCCGAGACAGAAAAATGCCAGTAAGGCAGTTGCAGGGCCCATTTCATGAGACCTTTTCTGACCCCCTCTTCACAATGTCCCTCTGAAGTCGGCAGCATAGTCCCTACCTCATAGATGGCACACTGAGGCTAAGAGATGGAGAAGGACTCCCCAGGGTCACTCAAAGGGACAGTGGCAGAACCGGGTCAGTTTCTGGTTGATAGCCTTTGGCTGTTCCTGCCCCCTGATTCCTGACGGTCAGCCTCAGTCTCCTCCCCACCCAGAGGCACTCCCAGCTGGACATAGCTTTTTATTATAAGCTAGAGACCTGAGCAGGAAAGTGACCCCACCCAGGGAGAGGTGTTCCGTACCGGTGGTCCAGGGATGCCTTGCTCTCCAGAGGCACCCACATCTCCCTTGGGACCCTAAGAGCAGAGATGAGCTATCAGACAGGCAGAGACACAAATACGCAGACAAGCAAAGATACCAGCCACCTTCCCCAACACAGGGAGACAGGAAAGACCCTCAGAAACCCCACAGCCCCGTGTTACAGACGGGGAAATCGAGGCCACACAGGAGAAGAGACTTGCCCAGAGATGCAATGGTCTGGAACGTAAGCCTCCTGCCTCCCAGCTCAAGGAATAGAGAAAGGGACAGGCTGCTATAGGACTGTCTCCACACAGCCCCGGCTCCATGGCCTCAGCCCGCACACTCACCGGCTTCCCCTGGCGACCAGGATCACCCAGAACCCCGCGTTTGCCTGGATGCCCCTGAAGGGAAAGAGGCAGCTCAGGATGAGGTCCCTTCCCCATCTCCTGCCCCACCCTCCCTAGACGAGGGCGGGGGTGCTCACCTTTACTCCCTGCAGTCCTGGGGGGCCTTTCACGCCTGCTGGACAGTTGGTTGGACACTGAAAAGAAATCCCCCCCAAGAACCCTGAGGTCGCCAGCCTGGCTCAGGCCATCTGAGCAGCATGTCTCCTACCTCCTACCTCTCCATCACCCGGTGGCCCCAGCTCCATGACACCCCATCAGCCCCACCTGAGACCCTGCCTCTCACCAGGAAATCAGCACTGCCTTCCAAGCCCTGGATGGTTCCTGGACGCCCCTGAGAGGAGACATAGGAAGATGGAGTCTGGCCTGACCCTTTCCCACCCAAGCGGCTTCCCCAGGAGTACATGGCCATGGGGCTGGGTTCTGAGGACACTTACCGGTTTCCCAGGAGGGCCCGGGGGCCCGGATGGTCCCTCTGGTCCTGGATCCCCCTGGAAGCAAGAGGTGCCCAGGTCATACCACCATCCAGCCCTGCTCAAGTTATCCCTGCCCCCCCCTCTGCTTCTTGCCATGGCCCTGACCATCCTGCCCTCCAGGACACCTCCTGAGAGCCACCACCCTGGGAAGATCGAGGGGGTTGGCAGGACATGGAGCCAGCCCTCAACCTCCCTGAAAGCCCTACTGCAGGGCAGGCTCAGCAGGAGAGGTGTCTGCTCCAGAACTGGAGGAGCTGCCGCCAGCCAGAAGCAGCCCAGAAACTCCCAGGAGCCCATCCCAGCTCACCAGCCTGGAGACAGAGGACAGGGGCAGAGCAAAGCTGGGGCTCACCTTGGGACCTGGGATTCCGATCTCACCAGGGAGGCCAACAGGTCCAGGTGGTCCCTGGAGAGCAGAGATGTGGATGTCCCGGACGCCTCAGAGGTCCAGTCCACCCTGGACAGGAAGGTAGGGACAGGCACCCAAAGCCCCTTCTCCACTATGACTTTCTGACCAACCCCGGAAAGACTAACAGATTGGGGCTCTAAGAATCAGAGAATTCTAGAGTCAGTGGATAGCCCAGGGAGGGTTAGTCCCAGGTCTCCAAAGCCCACCCATTCCTGGCACGATCACAGCATGCTGGCCCCTCCCCCTCATGGCCTGGAAGTTCTACAGCTGTCCCCTCCTTCCTTGGGAGTCCTTGGGGACACTGCCAGATCCCTGAGGACTTACAGGAGGTCCAGCAAAACCAGGACCCTGAAACAGAAGAAAAAGGAACTGGGTTCATGGCCTCCTCCGCAGTCCTCCCTGCCCACAGCGGGTCCCTGCAGGCCCCTGCACATGGTACTCACCGGCAGGCCAGGGGGACCTGGGAGCCCGGGCTGGCCCTGCAGGAGCAATGCGAGACTCTCAGAGACCGGGGTTTTCTGGGTCCCTGCTCCTCTCTATTGCAGCCCTTCCCAACCACTGGCCCTAGATTGCCCACATGATCTAGAGTCCCCAGCAGGCCACTCACCTTGACTCCAGGGGTCCCCATAGGGCCAGGCTCCCCCTTGGCTCCAGTTAAACCCTGGGGAATGAACAGAAGGTAGGATTAGTGGTGGCAAACTGGGGGACAACCCAGACCCACGGGGCAGGGCAGGTCTAGGGGACTCTCCTAGTTGGGCCCAAGTCTCCTTTCAACACATCCGATGAAGGCCTAGGGACCTCAACATCTCCCTTTCCCTAGTTCCCATAGTAACACTGAGAGGCAGGGAATTATCCTCTTTAGAAAGATGAGAAACCATCCAGGCGCGGTGGCGCACGCTTGTAATCCCAGCATTTGGGAGGCTGAGACAGGAGGATCTGGGTTCGTGGCCAGTCTCAGCTGCTTAGTGAGGCACTCCGCAACTTAGTGAGACCCTGTTTCAAAATAAAGAATAAAAAAATAGGGCTGGGGCTGTAGCTCGGAGGTAGAATGCCCCCGGGTTCCATTCCCAGTACCAGAAGGAGAGAGAAAAAAAAAAAAAAAAAAGATGAGAAACCAAGGCCCAAAGATTTGTAGGCCCTGAGCTGGTGGCACATGCAGTACTTGGTAGGCTAAGAAAGAAGTATTGCAGGTTCGAGGACAGCCTCAGCAATGTAGTAAGACTCTAAGGAAAATTTAAATATAATGTGCATGTATGTCAATGTCAACATGATTTACATTATGATGTGAGACTATAATGCACCAATAAAAGCATATTAAAAAATAGCTGAGCTGGGTGTGATGGCGCACGCTTGTAATTCCAGTACTTGGGAGGCTGAGATCGGAGGATACGGGTTCACAGCCAGCCTCAGCTACTTAGTGAGGCTCTCTGCAAATTAGTGAGACCCTGTTTCAAAATAAAAATTACAAAATAGGACTGGGGGTGTAGCTCAGAAGTAGAATGCCCCTGGGTTCAATCCCCAGTACCGCAAACAAAAAAACAAAAAAAAAAAAAGCTGGGTGTAGTGGTTTACACTTTTAATCCCAGTACTTGGGAGGCTGAGACAGATTTGAGGACAACCTCACCAAGTAATGACTCTCATCAATCTAATGAGACTCTTCTTTTCTTTCTTTCTTTTTTTTTTTTTTTTTTTTTTTTGGTGCTAGGAATTGAGCCCAGAGGCATTCTACCTCCAAGCTACACCTCCAGCCCAATTTTTATTTCTTGTTTGGAAACAAGGTCTCACTAGGTTGCTGAGAGCCTTGCTAAACTGCCAAGTCTGGCTTTGAACCTGTGATCCTCTTGTCTCAGTCTCCCAAGTACTGGAATTACAAGCGTATGCCTCCATGCCCAGCTAAGACCCTGTTTCAAAAATTAAAAAAAAAAAAATAGGGCTGGGGGTGTGACTTGGAAATAGAATTCCCCTGGGTTCAATCCCCAGGACCACTAATTAATTAATTAATTAAAAATAAGTAAAAATAAAATAGGACTGGGGGTGTAGCTTGGAGGTAGAAAGTCCCTGGATTCCCCAGTGCCTTCCCCCGCTCCCCCACACATATTTGTTGACCCTGGCCTCATGTCTCTAGTTTAGGAATCTAGAAGACCTAGACATGGGTCCGTATGTCTGTCTGCTTGATGTCTGTTCTTGGCAAGTTTATCCCGGCCTTAGTTTTCTCATCTGCAAAGTGAGTTAATACGCTTATGTCTTGTATGAACACGAGAACCTACCTCCTGGTAGAAAGCAATGTGCTTTGTAATCTTTGTGGGGTGTGGACAAATTTGGAGGGGCCCTGGGTCCCCCTGGAATGTGTTCCCAGCCCCGACCACAGCTCTTGAGCCAGCAGGGCATAGGCAACTCCTGGGCACCTCTCCTTCCTCTCCTCTTTCAGTGGTGGTTCCAAGGCACCCCCCAACAGATGATTGTCCCTATTTCCCTGGGACTGGCTGCATCCAGGAGCCTGTGACTTTGGGGGCCCTTGGGAGCTCTGTGGTATTGTGCCTGGGGCCAGGGTGGGGTAGGGAAGGGAAGACAGGAGAAAAGGATGGGGTGCACAGGGTTAACCCCACCTGGTCTATTCATACTGATCTCCGAAGGCCAGAAATGTGAAACCAAGTCCTAATGGCTGCAGACCAGCAGGAGAACCCTGAACCCCACAGAAAGCAGAGCTGCTCTCTGCCCCCCTCCACCCAGTCATTCAGTGTTCCCAGGGTGGGTGTGAGGTTCCAGTGAGGTCATATGTCACATGAAGGTGACAGAGGGAACAGACGAGCGCCTAGCCTGCCCTGCCCAACGCACTCACATCAATCCCCGGCTTCCCGTCAGGCCCATCTGGCCCGGGTTTGCCAGGTTCTCCTCTGGGTCCCTTGAAAACAAATGTGAAACAAATATTAGTCAGAGGACAGCAAGGACTGAAAAGGTCAAAAGTCAAAGGGGAAAGAGCACTCACCGGAGGGCCAGCTTTCCCGGGGGGCCCTTTGTCACCCTGCAAGATACAAGTTGGGGAGACAACACTCTATGGCTCATGCTTTCCCAAGTCAGCACCCACAGGCCCTGGCTGGCTGATCCCAAAGATTCCTTTCCTTGTGCTCCCCTCTTCTGTACTGGGTTCCTTCAGCCTTGTTGTGCTTTTTAGGAAAATAGTCCCTCAAAAAAAAAAAAAAAAAAGGTGCACGGAGAGCAATCCAGCAGCTGGAGAGGGACACACCGGCGTGGGAGTGGGGGTGAGACATTCGGATGGTGGGTACCAGTGTGTGGCCTGAACACCCAGCTGTGGGCTCCTGGGCTTGGGCAGATGTTGGGGGAAGAGAGGGGCTTTTAGAGAAAACTGAGGGGAGGGGAGCCAGGTGGGCTCTATTCTGGATTGTGAGTCAGGACAACCAGAGGCTGGGGCAAGACCAGGGGACCCCAAAGTTGGATAGATTCAAAATGTTCCCCAAACGGGAAAGAACTCCCTCCCCAGTGACAAAGGACCCTTGATGGAAGGCAGGAGGGGCGGGTGGAGTCAGATCAGCCCCAGAGAGGCCCCCAGGCATTCCAGAGTCTGCAGCGGCCTGAGCCTGGCTGGGGCCCAGAGCCCAGTGTTTGGGGGTGGGGGCTCCAGGCTGAATAGAAGTCTGTCCAGACTGTAAACATGGAGCTGACCTCCTGGGGGAGCTTCTGTTATGAGGTATTTAACCCTCACCATGCTAGGGAGGGCAGGGAACAAGCCTGGCTGATTCTAAATGGGGGAGAAATAAGCCAATGGGAAGAGACAGGAGCTGGGCCCCAGCTAGTCAGCCGTCTAACCAAGGCTCCTCAGCTCTCCTGAAGAAGTGTCCAGATGTGCCAGGGGCAACTCGGGAGATCAAGTCTTCTCCTATCCCAAAAGGAGAGGAAAAGGGGCGGGGTGGTGGTGGTAAGGACTTGATGCGAGCTGTGGCAGCTTCGAAGAAAGAACAGCCGTCCCTTGTCTAGGTGGCTGTAACCGGCGGCGCTGCATTTCAGGGCTGGCTTGAGGTTTTTGCTGAACAAACGGGTCCCTTGTGGGGCTGTCTGGTGCCGCCTACTGGCAAAAGGGGCTACACCTCAGACCCCTTCCCACCTTCACCCTAATCCTGGTTCATGAAGTTCTCCTTTGTCCGACACCTCCCTCCCGCTCTGGTCCCCAGTTAGAGACTCACATCGATGCCATCAGATCCAGGCATTCCTGGTGGCCCTGGAGGGCCCGGGGGCCCCGGCTCTCCCGGCAGACCTCTCTGAAAACACACAGTGGGTGCAAACCTCAGACAGTGCAGAAGCTGGGCACTCCAGGGGCTGCAGAGCGGGGACCCTAGTGTTGCACCTCCCATGGCAAAGCGAGCTCTTCAGGGAGCCCAGAACTCCAGCGCACTGAGAGCCTGCTGGATCCCAGGTACTGTGTACTGCTACGTCCATTAAGTGCTGTTGAGAGTGTTTGAGAGTGAAGAAACAGGCAAGATTAGGAGTCCCTGGTCTCAGGATGAGTGAGGGAGCCAGGATTCTGTTGTAGGTCGGCCCACTCCTTCCCCTGCACCAAGTCCCCTTGGGCTGTGGAGGTGGGGAAATAGATGGAGATGCTGTCAGCTCAAGTAAATCACAGATGATACGCCGCCGTTGTGGTGCCAAGTCGACTTTGGTCCTCAGTGAATGGCAGCTCATGTTATTTTTAGAGGAGCAACAGGTATAGGAGGTGGGTAGGCACCTCCTCTCCCCCTGGTGAGGGTAAAACCCGAAGGGAAGAAGAAAAGAGGCTAGGGAGGGGAACGAGTCCTCTTCTCTCCTTGGGAGCACCCTGCTCGGTCCTCCTGGGGTGGTCTCTTAAGCGGCCAGCCCCGGCCCAGGCAAAGGTCCCGCACGTGCCGGGTGCCCTCGCCTCTCAGGGCCGGGAAGTGCCAGGCTGATGCCCCGCAGGCACCGGACGGCCCCGGGGCTCTCTCCTACGGCGCTGGGTCCGTTAGGTGCCTGCACCCCCAGCCCGCCCTCGGAAATGCTGGGTGACAGCGGCGTCTGGCTGGAGCCGGCGCCCCCGGGAGAGGGAGACGCCGGGGGCGGAGGCTCGGCAGCCCGGTGAATGGGCACCATTGTCTTCCCCGGCACCTGGGCTTTCCCCGCTGCCAGGACCCGGCCGAGCATCTCGGGACACCCCCCCCCCCGGCTCCCCGGCTCGTCCAGCGCCTTCCACGATGCCCCAGGAGTACCCTGTGTGCACCCACCGAGGGGGGCTGCACCGCGGGACTGTCCTCGGCTGTCCCCTCCGGCTAGGGGTGTCAGTAGCGCGCGGGAGGCAGGCAGAGCCCTTTACTCCTGGATCCTGAACCCGAGACCCCGAACCTCGCACCCCCGACCCGGAGTGGCCGCGGGACTTACGATCTGCGCCAGGGCTAGCCCGAGCACCTGGAGGAGAACGAGGAGGCCGCGGGGGGCGACCGCGGTGACCATGGCGGCGGCGGGTTCTGGAGGCCGGTGCCGGGTCCACGACGCGCGGGCGGCGAAGGCGGCTCTCGGGTGGCACGGGCGGGGCCTCCTGGATATGCGCCGGGGCGGGGCGGGGGCCGGCGGGGTCTGTCACCTGAGAGCACCCGCTGCAACTCCGCCCCGCTCCGTCCAGCTGCCAGCGCCCACCCTCGGTCCTCGCCTGGGCTTGCCTGAGGTCCCGCCAAGAAATCTGAGGGGCGATCAGGGGTGAGGGACAGAGAGGAAGGTCGCCTTTCTCGGGGAGGAGGCAGAGGGCCGTCCAAAGACCCCTCTGGCCTGACCTCCAGGGCGCAGCACTTTCCCTGGGTGCCTGTGAGCCCCGTCCTGGCTCCTCCAGGGCCCAGGCGCAGGGCCATGGGCTATGAGCAGCCCCCACCGACCTTGCTCCTCTCCCGCAGACTCCTTCCCCTCCAGGGACAAACAATTGGTCCTCTTCCATATTAAAGCATACCAAAGTGCTTCCCTGTTCCGTGGGCTTCCTTCTTCCCTCTTGCTTCCCAGGCAACTCTTGAGCAGATGCGGACACCTCTAAACTTCCCCACCTTCCTGCTCCCTGCTCGCACCCAGGAGGTCACAGTGAGGCCCAATTCACTTAGGTCTTCCAGGGAGGAGGCTGTTGGCATGCCGACCTGCCCCTGGCCATTCTGGCCTTCAAGTCTTCCCTGCCCCAAGCTTCTGCCATCCCTTCCCCTCCTTCTAAGAAAAGTGTCAAGCCGGGTGTGGTGGCGCATGCTTGTAATCCCAGCATTCGGGAGGC
>PVLC010027299.1:10314-22093 GCA_004027655.1 Graphiurus murinus
AAAAAAAAAAAAAAAAAAAAAAAAAAAAGAATAAAAAATAGAGCCAGGCTGGTGGTGCATGCTTGTAATCCCAGCATTTGAGAGGCTGAGACTGGAGGATCCAGGTTCCTGTTCAGCCTCAGCTGCTTAGTGAGGCACTCCGAAACTTAGTGAGACCCTGTTTCAAAATAAAGAATAATAAAATAGGGCTGGGGCTGTAGCTCAGAGGTAGAATGCCCCTGAGTTCAATCCCCAAAATAAATAAATAATAAAAAATAGGGCTGAGGGTATAGCTCGGAGGTAGAAAGCCCCTGAGTTCAATCCCCAGTACTGGGGGGAAAAAAAGAAAAGTGTCATTAAGGCAACTTGGTCACTGTGCAAGCATCACAGAATGCAGTTACACAATCTAAGAGGGTGATGGTGGCCCTGGCTGTATAATCTCATGGGACCACCTCGCTGACCAACGTCATGATCTACTCTGCAGCTCCCTGTAAGCTCCGGTGTCTCCAGGATTGGGCCCTCTCACTCACCTTTTCCAAGTGATCTCTCTCATGTTCATGGAGCAAACACCACCTTAATCAGTGGAGTTTCCAAAACCTGCCTGTCTAGCGGTCTCTGTCCATGTCTTTTCCCTTCCTTTCTATTCACATAAATGTGTGGTAAAGTGCTTTCGAATCTGTCTCTGTCACTAACTGTAGGTATGATCACCAGCATCTCAAACTACATATATAAAGATATATATATATATTCTCATTTGTAAAATAGAAATTATAATAGTCCCTATCTTTTTTTTTTGGCACTGGGCATTGAACCCAGGGGCATTCCAAGCTACATCCCCAGCCCTATTTTTATTTTTATTTTGAAACAGGGTCTTGTTAGATTGATGAAAGTCTCAGTATTTGCTAATGCTGTCCTTGAATCTGTGATTCTCCTGCCTCAGCCTCCCAAGTACTGGGATTACAAGTGTATGCCATCACGCCCAGCTACTCCCAGCCCTTTTTAAAAATTTTATTTGATTGATTGCAGTACTGGAGATTGAACCCAGAGGTATTCTACCTCCAAGCTACACCCCTAGCCCTATTTTTTATTCTTTATTTTTGAAACAGGGTCTCTCTAAGTTGTGGGGGGCCTCACTAAGTAGCTGAGGCTGGCTGTGAACCTGCAATCCTCCTATCTCAGCCTTCCAAGTATTAGGATTATAAGCGTGCACCACCACACCCGGCTCCCTTTTTATTTTTTATTATTTTATTTATTTATTTAATTTTTTGTGTGTGTATGTGGTACTGGAGATTGAATCCAGGGGCATTCTACCTCCAAACTACACCCCCAGCCCTATTTTTTTATTCTTTATTTTGAAACAGGGTCTAAGTTGCAGAGGGCCTCACAAAGTAGCTGAGGTTGGCCATGAAACTGTGATCCTTTTGTGTGTGTGTGTGTGTGTGGTACTGGGGATTGAACCCAGAGGCATTCTACCTTTGAGCTACACCCCTAGTCTAATTTTATTTCTTATTTGGAAACAGGGTCTCACTAGGTTGATGAGAATCTCACTACTTGCTGAGGCTGTCCTTAAACCTGTGATCCTCCTATCTCAGCCTCCCAAGTACTGGGATTACAAGTGTGCACCACCATGCCAGGCTAAACTGTCTCAGCCTCCCACATACTAGAATTACAAGCATGCACCACCACAACCTGCCTATTTTTTTATTTTTATTCACTTATTTATTTATTTTTTGCAGTACTAGGGATTGAACTCAGGGGCATTCTACCTCTGAGCTACACCCCCAGTCCTAGTTTTAATTATTTTGAAACAGGTTCTCACTAAGTTGCAGAATGCCTCACTAAGTAGCTGAGGCTGGTCGAGAACCGGGATCCTCCTGTCTCAGCCTTCCAAGTACTGGGATTACAAGCGTGCACCACCATACCCGGCTTCTCTCTCTCTTTTTTAATCAGGTCTGTACCCAGCATGGGAAAGTGGATCATAAGCGGATCAATTAAAATGGTCAAGGAAAATACCCTTTGGAATCTCCAAGAAATCCAAGTCCAGCGGGCAGGTTAGCAAAGGGCTTTGAAAGGTGGCCCCAGCACTGAGATTGGGGTGAAAGTACTTTAGGGAATTTAATTTCTCTTCCTAAGAGAATGAGGAAGAATTTAGAATTTATAAGACAAAAGACAGGAGCAGGCAATGAGGGGAGAGGGAAGGATGCTGGGCATTGCCTGGAGTGAGGGGGTGGGGATACAGGTAGAGGACTAAATAACTGGGATGTCCAAATTCAACTTTGAGGGTTTTTTTTTTTTTTCTTCATTATTCATCTTTTCACCTCTTTGTGAACCAAACACACAAAGGCCTCGTGTAAGTTCCCTTTTTTGTGTGGAAGTTATAGAAAGGGGTTGAGCCTCACATTTATACATCACACATTGTATTAATGATCTATTGCAGCATAACAAAGCACCCCAATATTTAGTGGCTTAAAAAAGACAATTCCTTGGAACAGGAGTTCAGGAGTGGGTACTGGCTGGTTCTGGCTTAGGTTTATTTTGAGGTTGTAGTCAGATGGTGGCCAGGACTAGGGTCCTCTAGAAGGCATCTTCATTCACATGTCTGATGTCTGTACTGTACTGGAAAGCCTCCAACAGCTGGGGTGGAAACAGCTGGAGGTTCTCAGTTCTCTCCACTACCTTCCCCCCTTTTTATGGTGCTGGGGATTGAACCCAGAGGCATTGTACCTCCAAGATACACCCCCAGTCCAATTTTATTTCTTATTTGAAAATAGAGTCTCTGTAGGTTGCTAAGTTGCCAAGGCTGGCTTTGAAACTGCCATCCTCCTGTCTCAGACTCCCAAGTAGTGGGATTACAAGTGTGCACCACCACACCGGGCTCTCTCCATTACCCTTTTGCAGGCTTTCTAGGAGGTCTCTCCAGCAAGGTGCCTTCAAGGTCGCTAGACTTCTTACCTAGCAGCTAAGAGAGAGCAAACACCAGATAGAAGAGATTTGCCTCTTCAGTTCTCTTGGCTCATCCTAGTTCATTGACCCATCCTTGGAAGTCATAAAGTGTCACCTTTACCATGTTTTTCTGGTTTAGGCAATTACAAAGTTCTGTCCAGGCTCCAGGCAAGGGAACAGAGAGCCCATCTCTTGGAGGACAAAAGTCAATGTCCCATTTCAAGAAGAGCTTAAGGGATATGTATTAATGCAATCATTCTTGGGAAATACAAACTACCATGCTTGAGGTTATAAACGGAACCAATTCAGTTGTAATTAGCTGAAGCTCAAAACCAGAGTTGACCAAGAGAAATATTAGGAAAGTCTTTAAACTACAAGATATGGATCAGATGTTGAAGCGATTATAGATGACTTCCTTCCTTTTCTTTCTTCCTTTCTGTACTGAGATTGAACTCAGGGATGCTGTACCACTGAGTTCCATCTCCAGCTCCACCCCCAACCCCTGCCACCCTTCTCTTTTGAGACAGGGTCTCACTAAGTTGCCCAGGTTGTCATCAAACTTAAGAACTTACAATCCTTTTGCTTCAGCCTCCTGAGTAGCCGGGATGCATCTGGCTCTTAAGGAAAAGGGAGACCCTGATAAATGGTGATTTATCAGGGACGTTAATGTTATCAACTCGGTATGAAACTTGGTATAATGTTATATACTTGGTATGAAAACACTATGTTTGCAAAGATTTCAGAATATATCTATATCTATATCTATATCTATCTATATATACATATTATATAGAGAGAGCATTCTACCTCTGAGCTACATCCCCAGCTCTATTTTTTATTCTTTATTTTGGTTTTTTTTGTTGTTGTTGTGGTGGTGGTTCTGGGGATTGAACTCAGGGGCATTCTACCTGTGAGCTATACCCCCAGCCCTGTTTTTTATTCTTTATTTTGAAACCGAGTCTCACTAAGTTGTGGAGTGCCTCACTAGGTAGCTGAGGCTGGCTGCGAACCCGGATCCTCTGGTCTCAGCCTCCCGAATGCTGGGATTACAAGCGTGTGCCACCACGCCTGGCTATTTATTCTTTATTTTGAAATAGGGTCTCATTAAGTTGCAGAATGCCTCACTAGGTAGCTGAGGCTGACCGCGAACCCAGATCCTCCGGTCTCAGCCTCCCAAATGCTGGAATTATAAGCGTGCACCACCATGCCCGGCTTATATAGATATATTTTAAGTTGGGCATGATGGCACATGCTTGTAATCCTAGTACTTGGGAGGCTGAGACAAGAGGATCACAGGTTTACAGCCAGCCTCAGCTACTTAGTGAGGCCCTCTGCAACTTAGTGAGACCTTGCTTCAAACTAACGAATAAAAAAATAGGGCTGGGGTATAGCTCAGAGGTAGAATGTCCCTGGGTTCAATCCCCAGTATCTCAAAAAATATATATATACATTGCGTGGTGGCACACGCTTGTAATCCCAGTAGTTGGGAGGCTGAGACAGGAGGATTGCAGGTTCACAGCCAGCCTCAGCTACTTCGTGAGACTGTTTCAAAATAAAGAATAAATAAAAAAAAAAATAGGGCTGGGAGCTTAGCTTGGGGGTAGAATGCCCCTGGGTTAAATCCCCAGTACTGCAAAATAAATAAATAAATAATATAAATAAATAGTGGTTTTTGTTTGTTTGTTTTTAGGTACTGAGGATTAAGCCCAGGGACATTCTACCTCCACGCTACACCCCCAATCGTATTTCTTATTCTTTTTGTGTGTGTGTGTGTGTGGTACTAGGGATGGAACCCAGGGGCATTCTAGCTCTGGGGTATACCCCCAGACCTATTTTATATTTTATTTGGAAACAGGGTCTCACTAAGTTGCTGAGAGACTCACTAAGTTGCTGAGAGCCTCACTAAGTTGCTGAGGCTGGCTTAGAACATGCAATCTTCCTGTCTCAGCCTCCCAACTTATTCTTTATTTTGAAACAAGGTCTCACTAAGTTACGGAGGGCCTCACTAAGTAGCTGAGGCTGGCCACGAACCTGAGATCCTCCAGTCTCAGCCTCCCATATACTGGGATTACTAGCGTGCCACCACACCTGGCTAAAATAGTGTTATAGTAGCACTAGAATAGAAGAGAGAGAAGCTGGATGTGGTTCTACACCCCTGTAATACCAGTACTTGGGAGGCCAAAACAGGAAGATCGCAGGTTCAAGACCGACCGCAGCAATTTAGTGAGGCCCTCAGCAACGTAGGAAGATCCTGTTTCAAAATAAAAAGAAAAAGGGGTGGGGGTGTAGCTCAGAGATAGAATGCCCCTGAGTTCAATCCTCAGTACTGCAAAATAAATAAATAAATAAATAAATAAATAAATTAATTAATTAATTAATGAAAAAAAAAGAGCTGGAGGTATAGTTGGAGGTAAAATGCCTCTGTGTTCAATCCCCAGTACCACACACACACAGTAAAAAAAAAAAAGAATAGATGAGAGGGATTGCATATTTTAATCCATGATAAAGATTTATATATTTAGTTTATAATAAAGGTTAAATTTAAGATTAGTGAGAGAAGAGTAGATTGGTCAACAAATGATGTTAAGGCCATTGGTTATATATACAGAAAAAATTCAAGATAGGTTTCTACATCAGCATACGAAAAATATATTCTATATTTCTAGCTGGGCATAGTGGCATCCTTTATTATAATCCTAGTTTAAAAAAAAAAAAAAGGGCTAGGGGTGTAACTCAGAGGTAGATTGTCCTGGGTTTAAGTTACAGTACCATTTTCTTTTTTTTTTTTTTTGGTACTGGGGATTGAACCCAGGGGACATTCTACCTTTAAGCTACACCCCCAGCCTTATTTTTTATCCTTTTTTTTTTTCAATACTAGGGATTGAACCCAGGGGCATTCTACCTCTGAGCTACACCCCCAGCCTTATTTTTAATTCTTTATTTCAAAACAGGGTCTCACTAAGTTTCGGAGAGCCTCACTAAGTAGCTGAGGCTGGCCTTGAACCAGATCCTCCAGTCTCAGTCTCCCAAGTCCTGGGATTACAAACGTGCACCACCATGCCCAGCACAGTACCATTTTTAAAATCTGAAGCTAGCCAGGCATGATGGCCCACACCTGTAATTTAGTGAGACTATGTTTCAAGACAAATAAATAAAAAATAAATAAATAGGACTGAGGGTATAGCTGCTTGGAGGTAGAATGCCCAAGTTCCATCTCCAGCACTCCCCCTCCCCTCCCCCCCCCCCACACACCTGAAGCTGCTGTGGCATCTGGACTTAGGCTCCCTGCCCTACAGGTTTTAGGCGCATACGCACTGCTGATTCCCCAGTGTGTGTTTTTTTTTTCCTTTCAGCGCTGATTATAGAGCCAGGGCTCTCAGGTCCTAGGCATGTGCCCTCTCAGCAGCGCCACCCTGACACCTCTCCAGGGCTCTCGAGGCATGTGTTAGACATGTTCTCTTCTGTTGGGAGTCCTTGTGGCAACTCCAAGGGCTTGATTCTTATCAAATGTTCAAGCACTTCAGGGTTGCACTTACCTGTTTGTGAACAGGTGAGGCAGTTCTTGTGAACTTGAATGGTTTGTGCTTTTTTTTTTTTTTTGTGGTACTGGGGATTGAACTCAGGGGCATTCTACCTCCGAGCTATACCCCCAACCCTATTTTTTATTCTTTATTTTGAAACAGGGTCTCACTAAGTTGCAGAGTGCCTCACTAGGTAGCTGAGGCTGGCCACGAACCCAGATCCTCTGGTCTCAGCCTCCCAAATGCTGGGATTACAAGCGTGCGCCACCACGCCTGGCTAGTTTGTGTTTTTTCTAATCCTAACATCTCTATTTTATTTTTCCTCCAACAAGGATGTCTTTTGAAGTTTTTGTTCTAGTAAAAGTATGGCAGTTTATGAGACTGTGAGCAACTGCCGTATTTTTCATGATCTGCAGGCGAGGGCCCAAATACTTTATCTGGACCCTCAGCCACTTAGTGAGACTCTGGTTCAAAATACAAAAGAAGCCAGGCACGGTGGCACACACTTGTAATTCCAGTACTTGGGAGGCTGAGACCAGAGGATCCGGGTTCTTGGCCAGCCTCAGCTACTTAGTGAGGCCCTGCACAACTTAGGGAGACTCTGTTTCAAAATAAAGAATAAAAACAAACAAAAAAAAGGGCTGGGGGTATAGCTCAGAGGTGGAATGTCCCTGGGTTCAATCCCCAGTACCATTAAATTATTTTTTAATTAAAAATTTAAAAATAAAATAGGGGGTGTTTAAGAACATCTATTTCAGCCAGATGTGGTGATGCATGCTTGTAATTCTAGTACTTGGGACAGGAGGATAGCAAGTTCAAGGATAGTCTCAGCAAGTAGTGAGACTCTCATCAATCTAGGAAGACCCTGTTTCAAAATTAAAATAATAAAATAAGTCTGGGAATGTATTCCAGAGGTAGAACACTCCTGGGTTAAATCACCAGTAACACACACACACACACACACACACACACACACACACACACACACACAAATCGATTTCCCCATACCCTTACCAATAGCAATTGCTGTTCTTACAATGGAGAGTTCAGGGGAGGGGGAAAATATCTCATTGATTTTAATTTGTATCTCTCTGGTTTTCATGAGGCTTATTTTGTCAGTATAAAAGTCTATCTTTCATCTGGGCATGATGGCTCACATCTGTAATCCCAGTATTTGGGAGGCTGAGATAGGAGGATCACAGATTTGAAGCCAGTGTCAGACACTTTGTGTGGTTCTTCTTAGCAACTTAGTGAGACCCTGTTTCCAAATAAAAAAGGGCTGGGGATGTAGCTCAGAGGTAGAATGCCTTTGGGTTCGATCTTCAGCACTCCCCCCCCCCCCAAAATCCAATAGCTACTAGGAGAAGTGAGTTTCCCATTTAATTGCTAATAAGGACAAACTTTCATGCTTAGACAGAACAATAAAATCCTTTTCTCTGTCTCTAAGTTATCAGCTGTAGCCAAGGTTGACCTTGGTCAGCTAAAAGTTGGCTATTAGCCCAATTGAACACTAAATGTTAAAAACACAGATACCTGCACTTAGAAAAGAATTATATAGACTCTCACAATAGTTTAGACTAAAGTTAAAAGATGAAAAAGCAAACTATATTAACTCAATATTAATTACTAATAACACAAAATAGTTACAGCGTCCAAACCTCCATACTTTTCTTTATTATAAAACAAGTTTTTCTTTTTTTTTCATGGAAAGAAAACAAGTTTTTCTTTTCTTTATTATAAAACAAGTTTTCAACATAAAAAGTAACTTCTAGAAGATAGAGATAAGAAGCTGAGAAACTCATCAAGGACATAGGGGGATAATACATGTTTTAAACTTTAAGAGCGCTGGGCGTGGTGGCGCATGCTTATAATCCCAGTACTTGGGAGACTGAGACAATAGGATAGCAGGTTCCTTGCCAGTCTCAGCTACTTAGTGAGGCTCTCCACAACTTAGTGAGACCCTGTTTCAAAAATAAAGAATAGCTGGGCGTGGTGGCACACGCTTGTAATCCCAGAACTTGGGAGGCTGATACCAGAGAATCCGGGTTCGAGGTCAGCCTCAGCTACTTAGTGAGGCCTTCTGCAACTTAGTGAGACCCTGTCTCAAAATAAAGAATAAAAAATAGGGCTAGGGGTATAACTCAGAGGTAGAATGCCCCTGGGTTCAATCCCCAGTACTGGAAAAAAAAAAAAAAAAAAAAAAAAAAGAATAAAAAATGGGGCTGGGGATATAGCTCAGAGGCAGAATGCCCCTGGGTTCAATCCCCAGTACCACAAAAACAAACAAACAAAAAACTTTAATAAAACAAAAAGCCGGGCATGGTGGTGCAGGCCTATAATCCCTGTACTTGGGAGACTGAGACAGGAGGATCGCAGGTTCAAGGACAGTCTCAACAAGTAGTGAGACTCTTATCAATCTATGGAGAACCTGTTTCCAAATAAGAAATAAAATCAGGCTAGGAGTGTAGCTTGAAGGTAGAATGCCTCTGGGTTCAATCCCCAGTACCACAAAAATAAATAAATTAACTAATTAAGCCGGGCGTGGTAGCGCACGCTTGTAATCCCAGCATTCGGGAGGCTGAGACCGGAGGATCCAGGTTCACAGCCAGCCTCAGCTACCTAGTGAGGCACTCCACAACTTAGTGAGACTCGGTTTCAAAATAAAGAATAAAAAATAGGGCTGAGGGTGTAGCTCGGAGGTAGAATGCCTCTGAGTTCAATCCCCAGTACCGCAAAAAAAAAAAAAAAAAAAAAAAAAAAAAAAAATTAACTAATTAATTAAAAAAGGAACAAAGTGGGCTTCTACCATGCAGCCCCCTGACCTTGCTAATCAAGTAACACATTTTGATCAGTAATGTGAGACCTATCTGTCCCTCTGAAGATGAACTAAAGCTAACTAAAAGGCTTACACAGCAGAGATAACTGGTGGGCCTGCACCTGCTTTTGGTGAGAAAAGAAGACTATTGGCTAAGCAGGGTGGACAAAAGGAGATAATTCTTATAAAAAACGTTATGAAGCTGGACGTGGCGCACACGTGTAATCTCAGAACCTCTGGTCAGCCTCAGCTACTTAGTGAGGCCCTCTGCAACTTAGTGAGACCCCACTTCAAAATAAAGAACAAAAAATTAGGTTAGGGGTGTAGTTCAGAGGTAGAATGCCCCAAGTTCAATCCCCAGTACCGAAAAAAAAAAAAAAGTTATGAGCTGGGTGAGTTGGCACACGCTTGTAATCCCAGTACTTGGGAGGCTGAGACAGGAGGATCGAAGGAAGGTTCATGGCCAGCCTCAGTTTCTTAGTGAGACCCTGTTTCAAAAGAAAGAATAAAAAATAGGGCTGGGGGTATAGCTTGAAGGTAGAAAGCCCCTGAGTTCAATCCCCAGTAATGCAAAAAAAAAAGTTATGTGTTCAGAGACCTCAGTGTCTTACTTTCAAGGCACTCCGCTGTATCACCTCTGATGTAGTGCTTTAATTGCTCTATCCCCCCTTTCTACCTGTAATAATAAAACTTTACTTAAGCTTGCAGCAGTGCAGTTCTGGCTAATTTTTTCTAAAACTAGCTAAGAACAAGAACCCAAGATGACATCCCAAACTGTTACACAAGGACGAGTATGGGCTTTCATTGGCTCAGAGTCAGTCCCAGTTATATTCATTTCCTCCCTTTCCCGTAAGGCCACACACAAGCATTCTGTGCATTTTAGGCTCTTCACAAAACTGGATGATAGAGAGGACTGGAGAGGAGAGTGAGGAGGGAGGCTTTTTGTGTGTGTGTGTGTGTGTGTGGCACTGGGGATTGAACCAGAGGTGTTCTACCTTTGGGCTACACACCCCCAGCCCTTTTTATTTTTTATATTGCAACAAGGTCTCACTAAATTGCCAAGGCTAATCTCAAACCTGCAATCTTCCTGACTCAGCCTCCCAAGTACTACAATTACAAATGTGTGCCACCACACCCAGCTCTGGTTTGCTTGCTTGCTTGATTTATTTATTTATTTATTTATTTTTGTGATGCTGGGGTTTGAGCCCAGTGACATTCTACTGCCAAGCTACACCCCCAGTCCTATTTTATTTATTTATTTATTTATTTATTTATTTATTTATTTGCGATACTGGGGATTGAACTCAGGGGCATTCTACCTCTGGGCTATACCACCAGCCCCATTTTTTATTCTTTATTTTGAAACAGAGTCTGACTAGTTTCAGAGGGCCTCACTAAGTAGCTGAGGCTGGCTGAAAATCCGGATCCTCCAGTCTCAGGCTCCCAAGTACTGGGGTTACAAGCGTGCGCCACCATGCCCGGCTCTATTTTATTTTTTATTTGGAAATAGATTCTCACTAAGTTGCTGAGAGGCTCACTAAATGGTTGTGAATGGATTCTTGAACCTGTGATCCTCCTGTTTCAGCCTCCCAAGTACTGGGATTACAAACAGGCATCAACACACCTGGCTTTATTTTTTTAATTATTTATTTATTTGTTGCCGTATTGGGAATTGAACCCAGGGGCATTCTACCTCCTCGCTACCAGTCTTTAAAAAACAATTTTTTGCCAGGTGTTGTGGTGCATGCTTGTAATCCCAGTGCTGAGACAAGAGGATTGCCGGTTTGCCGCCAGCCCCAGCTACTTAGTGAGACCCTCCACAATTTAGTGAGACCCAGTTTCAAAATAAAGAATAAAAGAGGGTTAGGGGTGTAGCTCAGAGGTAGAATGCCCCTGGGTTCAATACCCAGTACTGCAAAAAATAAATAAACAAACAAATAAATAATTTGTTTTTTGAAACAGGGTCTCACTAGGTTGCTGAGAGTCAGTATTTGCTCAGGCTGTCCTGGAACCTGCGATCTTTCTGCTCAGCTGCCTTTTTGCTACCACACCTGGCTCCGGCTTTATTTTTGAAACAGGGTCTCACTAAGTTACTGCGACCTCTCCTCCAGTTTGCGATCTTCTTATCTCAACCTCTGAAGTACTGGGATTACAGGTGTGCATCCTCGCGCCCAGGTGCCGCATGCTTTTATTTTGCTGGTCCTGCCTTTCTCAGAGAATTGTTGGAATCCTCTATTTGGGTCACTCCATTTTACACCCGCCAGACCTCTAATCTCTAACCTTCCAATATCCTGGGCCTTTCGCCCAAATTCTGATGGAAGGAGGGCTGGGCGTGAGGGGCAAGAAGAAAGTCCTGCTGGTCTTCCCAAGGTTTCTCTGGCGGGCCGCCTCCAGGGCAGCAGTACCTCAGCTGGCTGGTCCTCTGGCGCCACCTCGTGGTCATCTTCCGCAGCACGACGTGCTGACAGCCTGACAGGTTGTGTAAAGAGGAAAGAAAGGAGAGAGGAGAGAAAGAGGAGAG
>PVLC010027300.1:0-21988 GCA_004027655.1 Graphiurus murinus
TACTTATAAGATCACATCAAAGTCAATCACTAAACTGACCAGGGGATAGGGGGAGGGTGGGTGGGAATTGGGGAAGGGTTAATGAGAAATATGTGCATGGATGTCTTTACCTGTACTAGTTTGTACCCAACAAAAATGTGTAATTAACCCTGTTGTACCCAAGAAATGTATAAAATTCCATGCTAAAAAATTAAAAAAAAAAAAATCAAAAAAAAAAAAAAAAAAAAAAAAAAAAAAAAAAAAAAAAAAAAAAAAAAAAAAAAAAAAAAAAAAAAAAAAAAAAAAAGAAATGAAGAAGCATTTGGGGGAATGACTATAAACATGATAGTAGACAGGAGAACAGGAAAACTGTCAGTGTTCTTGTTCTAGTGTCCACAGGTAACTCATTGTGGATCACCTGTCTCACCATAATATCCCCACTCCTAAAAGTAGAAAAGAAAAATGAAACTGGTCCTAGCCAGAGGCCTTGTGAGAAAATCTTTTTAAAAAAAATACTAAAAACTGGTAACTATTCCATCTTTGTAGATTCATATAGGTCATTGCATATGATTTTTGCTTTTTATAGAGTTGCTACTAACTTAAGGTATTTTCCATTTTTAGTGTATTTATTCAACCTGATTTCATCTATAGGACAATCTTTATTTTAATAGTGCCATTTTATCCAGATGATCTGCATAATATTTTTCCAGTATCATCCTTGGTTTAAGTTACTGAGTTTTTATCAAAGCCTCAGTATCAAATAGCTTTTCCAGATCAATTGTCTCCAATATGAAATGATTAATTTCACTATTTTTAAACTTATGGCCTAATTTTGAAGGTAAACACTCCTTCTTGGAAGTGTGTCTTTAATTCCAAGATTCAGGCACAATATTGTCACAATACTTCTTCCACCCAATAATAACATAGATTTGGTATGTTTTTTTCTTACTGAATATTTTGACTTGTCAAAATCATGCTAAAGCATCCTATTATTCATCTAACATACCAAATATTCACCATTTTCTTATAAGTTCTGTTTGTGTGTCTGTGGCACTGGGGATTGAACCTAGGGACATTCTGCCTCTAAGCTATACCCCCAGCCCTTTTTATTTTTATTGTTTTGAAACAGGGTCATGCTAGGTTGCTGAGAGTCTCACTATGCTGCTGAGGCTGGTCTTGAACCTGTGATCCTCCTGTCTCAGCCTCCCAAGTACTGAGATTACAGGTGTGTGGCTTTTATAAGTTCTTTATAAATATTACTCCACATTTTATCATAGAAGTTGACCCTACTTTTCAAAGTCATGTCCTTGTCATGGTACATCTAGATTATTTTTATTTTATTTACTATTTTAAAATTGTTATCTGTGAAATTTTTTATTTTCTTTTTTTAATTTTTATTTTTTGAGGTGCTGGGTATTGACTTTGTTATTAAGTCAACACTCTACCACTGAACTATGCCTCCAGGACTATCTGAATTTCTTCATGTAGAAAGGTAGACCTGTTTTGATTTATGGCCTTTTTTTTTGGGTTCTGGAGTTGGAACCCAGGGGCAGTCTACTTCTGGGCTATGTCCCCAGTCCTATTTTTTATTCTTTATTTTGAAACAGGGTCTCACTAAGTTGCAGAGGGCCTCACTAAGTAGCTGAGGCTGTCGGCGAACCCAGATCCTCCAGTCTCAGCCTCCCAAGTACTGGGATTACAAGTGTGTGCTACCATACCCAGCTCATTTATGTACTCTTTTTAGCCTAAATTGTTAGAAAAAAATTTACATTGTGGTGATTTTTGTAGTTGTTGTTATATTATCACTTAAAGAAAACTTTTAAAGGCTTAATAGTTCAACTCAAAATTTACTGGATTAGAGGATGGAAACATACATAAAATTAAATTGCTTTCATAAAAGGTATGAATAAATTACATTGAGAATGCTTATATCATACTTGACATATTGATCCATTTGAATTACATTTAAAGGACTGTATTATTTGAAACTTAGAAAATTCTATCTTTATATTTGAATTTTTTTGTAATTTTATACTGGACATTTCATCAGACATTTTAAAGAATTATTAGTTATCTCTTCCTATATTTTCTTTTGGGACTGCAGTTTTTCTTAGTCATTTCTGTAGATACTTTGTATGTTATGAGTGTTAATTTATATGCTGTTATTTTTATTATGAATTTTGTTCTAGATTCATTACCTAATGCATGAATAATAAATACCGAATACTAACTCACCAGATGTCATTAAAGTAGAAAGGACTGAACCCTAGAGACAAGGTCCTGGAGTTATACCATTCACATATTATAGAGGTCTAGACATGTAGTAAACATACATTTGTAGTTTGTCAAGTAGCAATAGTACTATGAAGAAAAGTTATGAATAATTAAAAACACTTGAAAATAATATATTTATAAATGGTGTTAATAGAAGCCCCTCTAGCAAGGTGATATTTGAATATAGACCTTGAGAAATAAAGGTATAGGTTTTATGGATCTGGGGTATGTGTGTGGGGGCGGCAGACAGAGGAAGTAGTAAGTGTAAAGGCCCTGGGGTAAAGATGTGTTTGATGTGTTTCCAGGAGTGCTGGAAGGGATGTTCATAGCAAAAAAAGTTAGAAAGATGCCATGGGGCCAGACTGTAAAAGCCTTGTAGGCCAAGGTAAGGATTTTGGATTTTACTCTGATTGACCTGAAAAGGTATTTTAAGGAAAAGAGTATTATAGTTGGCCATTATTAATTAAAAAATCAATGTGAGTTTTTTAGAGAAAATATACATTGTAGGTGGGGAAAACCAACAGGATTGTATTGCTATATTCCAAGCAAGAGAATTTGAATGGTTTAGACTAGAGTAGTAGCAGTGGAGATAATGAGAAATGGCTGAATTCTGTTACATTTCAAAGGCAGAGCCAACAGGGATTTCTGTCAGAATAATGTGAAGCATGAGGGAAAAAGAGTAGTTCAGATATTTTATCTGAAATCTTGAAAAATATTCCATTTACTGACATTGAAAAATGTAAGAGAAGGACATGTATGGGATGGGCAGGGAATTGGTTCAGTTTGGGGTGATGTTCAGGCCTATGTTGAGTAGACACCTCTCCCTCCAAAGCCAAAGCAGAGCTCAATTGTAAGTTAACAAAGCAGTTGCAGGGACTGAGGTAGAGACTCCCGTGGCCTACCCCTGTGCTGGTTGGATGGGAGCTGAAGCATGGGAGGGGCCCAGAGTACACGGGGGGCAGAGACATTACAGGGTCTCTGGAGAGTGCACTGCAATTAGACTGGACACCCACTACCTGCATAGACAGAGAGATGCAGACACTGGGCCTGGGTCAACACCTCCCACATCGGGGCTTAAAAACTCAGAGGGTACAAGCTGTTCTCTTGCATCTCTGAGCTGAATCCCCGTAACAGAAGAGATAAACAGGACCTGGGACTTCAATACCTGAAACTCATCAATGTCACTGTTGCAGTGGGCAGAAGGAGCCCCAGAGTAACCACAACTTAGTACAAGATACTACTCATAGAGAGAAAATAGAAATAAGAAATCTATAGATTGAAAGAAAGCTAGCAAAAGCAGCAAAAATACAAACTTAAGAAACTGGAAATCATGGGAAAGAAAAATGGCAAAGAAACACTAAGCATTCACAACCCCACAGTAACAGAGCTCACCAACGCAGAATTGCAGAGATTACCAGAAGACAATTCAGATCTTTAATAGTAGAAATGATACAGGATTTCTGAAAAGAATTCAGAGAGAGCCTGAAAGAAATAAAGGAACAAATAAACAAAAAATCTGACACCCTGAACAGAAATAAAAAAAAAGCCTTGAAGAAAGTGAAGGATGTACCTAATGAAGTTATATGATTACAATGCACCAATGAAAAATATTTAAAATATAAAATCTGAAAGCAAAAAAAAAGATACACGCAGCATACATAATATATGCATATATATTCACCTACATATATCTACCTCTTAATATCTCTGTTTCTCAAATATATAGCATAATGTAATATACATTTATACATTCACGTATATTCACGCATAGACTCATATCTATGTAGAAGGATAGGGATAAGAGGGACTGAAAGAGATTGAGGGGGAGAGTTTGAGAGGAAGGCTCCAGAGCCACACATATTCAACTTCTTACCAACTCAGACTATACATGTCTTCTTAGTTTGTGTGTAGGGAGGGAGGTGGAGTAAGAGGCTAGCAGAATTACTGACTTTCCTGTCACATGGAAAAATGACCATAGGGAATGATCTCCCCAACGGTTCAATTTCTGTACCTTTAGTTTCATCATTCATAAAATATAGGTGGGGGAAGGCATATGCTTTTTTCATCTTTATGGTCTTTTCTAGTTATATAACTATGTAACTAAATAATGCAGTGATAGCAATTTTCTTCCCTCTCTCCTTCCTTCCCTTCTTGATTACTTTCATTGGGAATTGAACTCGGGGTGCTCTACCACTGAGCTACACTCCTAGACCTTTTGATTTTATTTTAAAACAGAATTTCACTAAGTTACCCTGTGCAGACCTCAAGCTTTTGATCCTCCTGTTTCAGCCTCCCAATTATTGGGTGATAGGCATGTACCACCATGCCCAGCAAGAGCAAATTTTCTAATAAAACAAATAATTAGGGAGTTGTCTCACCTTATAAAACACCTTCTCTAGAAATATAAGACCTTTAGGTGCATTTCAGATTTCATAGTCCTGTCAAGGCTGATGTCTCTGTTTCTTCTTAGGCAATATGCATTATTCTAAAATTAACTTTAGAAAAATTGATGTGGCTTTTCTGAGAGTGATATAATTCTTTTCATAGCATGTCAGCTACATTTGCCACAATAGGAGAGGGAGTGAGGGAGGGAGGGAGGGAGAGAGAGAGAGAGAGAGAGAGAAATAGAAGGGAGAGAGAGAAGAAAAGTAGGTTAGCATTTGAAAGAAGTGAATCATATTTTATGTCATAAATAATTTCTTCTGGTATTTTGATTTTGTATATAAAATGATACTGTTTTTGTACTTGTAGCCAATACATATTTCAAAAAAAGGAGAAAAAAAGTACAGTGTGAACTTTTAGGGACATTATTATAAGAAGTCAAAGTTATATGAAAGAGGTAATATTTATATAAGAATTGAATCTAGTGACTTGTAAATCTTATGAATATATATAATTCAGAGTTAATAAAATCATATACTAACCATCAGTTGACTATTTTTAAGGAAAATTGTCAATTTTGGTGATTTTTATGCCAACAGGTATATTTGCCTATTTTTTTTTTCTTTTCAGCATTATTGAACTTTGATGACTATGTATTAGGAGAGATATCATCTTTGTGGTCACATATAGAGGAGAAAATTTTCTTTTAGCATAGACTTTTTACCATCTTCTATGAATATTTTTGTCTCTCATTTGAAAAAATTATTTCCTATGTATAATAAATATGGTTATGTGTATTCAGTGTCAAACTTTATCAATATATATGACCTTCACTCAGACAAATCCATAAGATAAAATCTTTTTAATTTACAATCAATTTTCACCAAAAGTGAATGGAAGGAACTCGTAAGGAAATCTAAAATTTACTGATTGGTTATCTGTGCATGACATAAGGTTGTCTACTTTGCACGCATTATTTAATTTTCATAACAACCCTGTATACTTATCTGCTTTTTACCAATGAGGATATTCAAGCTTCGTTATTGACATTTATGCAGGTCTTTCATCTAAGCCCATGAGCCATCCAGATTGCCTTCGCCTATAAATATTTACCAAACACTTGGTTGTTTATATCCTTACTTAATGTCAGCCAGGTCCCAATAGAGAAAGCATCTCCCCCACACTGAGTTGAGAGGAGCTAGGATTATTGTTTCCGCCCTCAAAATGTCAACCCATCTTCATCCTTGGTGTCAGATACCTTATCATTAGAGAATTTGTATCATTGAGTTATGTTTATAAGATAGACATTTTTGCATTTTATTTTAAAAATAATTTATTTTTGAAAGAACAGTATATTTCTATAGTTCAAAAGTCCAGAAGGCTATACGGTATAATGTCTCCTTTCCAAAATAACTGCTGCCTAATTTCCCTCCTTGATGTGCAGCCAATGTTAGCAATTTATTATATAACCTTCCACAGATAATTTAGGTATGCACATATACTTTATGTATGTGCTTACACACATATACATTTTTCCTTTTCTCTTAAGTACAAAAGGTATTATGATCCCTTTTACTGAAGAACATACATTATTCTATATCAGTATAATATGAGCTTCTTATTAATAATCTATTGAAGGAATGCAGTAGTGTCACCACATTAAATAGGTTCTCTTCTTGATGAGTATGAAGCCAATGAGAGTGACCAGAAAGTAAAAGAATTGAGAAAGATTTATTACCCTCAGTGAGTAAGGAGAGCACTGGAATTATCTGCACAGTGTTGCTTCTATGAAACAGAAACATTAAGGTTTTATTCCTGGAAGCCATGCACATTCATAGTGGGAGGCACTTTTGGGGAGGGCACAGTCTGGAGCATGCTTAATTTTGGATATACATTTCTGAACATGCTCAGTTCAGCTTCTTTGTTCAAGAAGAAAAAACAGATACATTTCTGGGCTTGCTCAACTCAAGGTCATAGAGCACATGTTTAAAAGGTTAAAATGGTGGACACAAACACTTCTGGGGCTTGCTGAGTTTGGGGTCACAAAGATGGTGGATGCCAACACCTCTGGCATGCTCACTTCAGTATTATAATGAGCCAAGTTTACTCTGAGAGTCTAAAGGAAAAATTAGAGCAGCATGGTGAGTTAAGTTCCTCCAAAAAAAGATTTAGTTGAAAGGAAACTTTGAAGGTGTGTTAATGTAGGTGAGTTTGCCCCTAAAGGTGCCCATCTTGCTTAGCAGTTAACACTGTCAGTTATTTAGTAAGTTTCCTATAATGGACATTTGAGTTGTTTCTCATTTTACCATGTTACCTGGTGCATATATCCTTGTGTATTTAGATACTGTTGCTAAATATGGAAACCGGTTTTTATAGTTTTTTTTTTTTAAAGTTTATTTGCTGTCTATACTTATTGCAGTATAAGACATAAGCATAGGCAATGTTTCAGTTTTTAAAAATCTTTATGGAAATTTTAAGTAAACATACTTTACAGAGTCAGTTATAAACCACTTGTTATGAAAAACAACTTTCGCAGAGCCTTTCCCACTCCTGCCCCTTTTTCTGGTGCTCCACAGCAACTGCTTTCAAATTTCAAATTAATGTTTCTGTTCATGGTTCTAAATAGCATACTTTAGAATGTTTCAAATACCACACTTTATAGTATTTCTACTTCTTGGTTTTTCAGATTTTGAAAATTCCTACCCATAGTCTGTGCTTAGTGTCCCTTTATTCTCTAACACTGTGATATCATACTTTCTGTTAGATCAGTATTCAATGTGTATGTTATGAAGGTTACATGTCTTTGTCATCTGAATCATATAACATATTATGACTAATTTCCTTTTTTGAACAATTTATTGTCTTGAAAGGACTTGTTTTTGTGTATTCATAATCATTGTGCTTTTTGTGGCATTTTTTTCTGTTAATTTTGTTGTGAGCTTATATATGTTTTATCTTAGTTAAGTTCTTGGGACTTAATTACAACATCTGTCTGCCACAGGTGACATTGGGCTTCATTCTGTTGGGAACTAGGGTGGATGGATGGCAGGGGATGGATCTCAACTGTCCTGACACTACATGTGGATACTTCAGGACATTGCTAGTAAATACTTTCATTTGCTGTCACACCTGGGCTTGTTTTTATGATTGAAAAGCCTATGAGGACCTCTGTTCTGGAGACAACCTTGACATTTAGAAGTGCTTCCCACATAAAAAATCCTGTTTCAGCTAAGCTTTTTTTTTCCTGACACTTTGTTAATTGTCCTTACCTCCTGTAAGTCAGGCAATGCTGTGCAATTTAGGCTGTACGTATGATTTAGGTTAAATATTCACTAGCGCTGGAGGTGAAGTCTCTGGGCTTTTATTTGTCCATTGTGAAGATTCCCTAAATATCTCTTCAGTGTATAACATTTATTTATGGGGAATTTCTTGAATTACATTTAATTAATTATACAGTTTCCTTTTCTCTCTTTTCATTGTAATAACTATTATTTGATTTCTTTATCTTCTGAATCATATGTCTTATTGTATCTTTTTTCCATTCCTTTTATTTTCTCTCTCAATTCTGGTTGATACTCTTAACTTCTTATTCCCAGTTGATTTTTCATATATATTATTGTGGTTTGAATTTCCAAGGCCTTTTTTACCATTATTTTTCTTTGAAACTTTTCATTTTATAGCATTTGTTCTTGTCTTGTGAGTGAATATACTATTTTCTCTTAATACTTTGGAGATATTAATACTTTTATTTCTCCATAATCTATTCCTTGTAAGATACTTTTTTTTTCTTTTCTGTTGTTGTCTTTTAATATTTGTCTTCGTCTGGAGGGCGTAATGTCACAATGTATCCTACTACAAACACCAAAGACGAAATTTCAGTATATTCAAATATGTGAAGGCCAATAATACTTGGGACAGAGACACATAGACCAATGGAGCAGAATAGAAGACTCAGAAACAAAACCACACGCTTACAGTCAATTGATTTATGACAAAGGAGCCAAAAACATATACTGGAAAAAAGATAGCCTCTTCAACAAATGGTGTCGGCAAAATTGGTTATCAATATGCAGAAAATGGAAATAAACTCCACTTTCTCACCCTGCACAAGAGTCAACTCAAGATGAATCATAGACCTGGAAATCAGGCCAGAGACCTTGCAGCTACTTGAAGAGGGCATAAAACCAACACTTCAACACATAGGCACAGGTAAAAGCTTTCTCAATAAGATCCCAAAAGCATAAGCAAATCAAAGGAAGATCAATACATGGGATTGCTTAAACCGAAGTGCAGCAAAGGAAACTATAAAGAACCTCAACAGAAAGCCCACAGAGTGGGAGAAAATTTTTGTCAGCTACTCTTCTGATAGAGGACTAATATCTAGTTTATACAGAGAACTCAAGAAACTCACAGCTAAGAAAACAAATAACCCAATCAAAAAATAGACAAAGGATCTAAATAGACACTTCATAAAGGAAGAAATACAAATGGCCAATAAATGAGAAAATGTTCTACATCATTAACAACCAGAGAGATATAAATCAAAACTACCTTGAGATTTCACCTAACTCCAATCAGAATGGCAATCTTAAAAAATACGAACAACAAAAAATGCTGGTGAGAGTGTGGAGAAGTGGGAACCCTAATACATTGTTGGTGGGATTGCAGATTAGTGCAACCACTTTGGAAAACAGTATGGAGGATCCTCAGACAATTGGGAATGAACCTACCATATGATCCAGCAATACCACTTCTGGGTATCTACACAAAAGAATGGAAACCAAACTATCAGACTGATACATGTGTATCTATGTTTATAGCTGCACAATTCACAATCGCCAAACTATAGAACCAGCCAAGATGTTCATCAACAAATGAATGGATTACAAAACTATGGGATATGTACACAATGGAATTTTACTCAGCCATAAAGAAGAACAAAATCATGTTATTTGCAGGGAAATGGATGGAACTGGAAAACATTATGTTAAGTGAGATTAGTCAGTCACAAAAAGTAAAAAAAAAAATCATATGCTCTCCCTAATGTGCAGAAGCTAGGGAGAAAGTGGATCATAAGAGGGACTCCAGATGAAGAAGGAGAAATGTTAGGTGAGCAAACAAGTTGACTTAACTGAAGGTGATGGGGGAGGGGGAGACACCCTAATGCATATGATGTACTTTCACAAACATATCAAAGTCGATCACTAAACTGAACTTGAGAAGGAGGGAGAGTGAGAGAGTGGGGCAGGAATTGGGGAAGGGTTAAAAGAGAGATGTGTGCATTTATGCCTTTTCCAGCTTGTACCTAACAAAGATGTATGATTACAATGCACCAATTTATAAAAATTAAAAATAAAAAAAGAAATTTCAAATATAGAGAAAATGGCCAAAACATTAAAAAATTATTCTTATTCATTTTTCTTTTCTTGATCAAAGTGTTAAATGTTTTAAGAAGCTGTTATTAGATATTTCCTTTCTATTACTGTAGTTAAAATGAAATCAAACTTTGGGGAGAAGATGTTAAATAGGAAAAGTCACAAAACTTTATAAGAATTTTAGAGAGGTTTCTAACCATAATGATAAATATAATACTTATAAATTCATACCCATAATGATTAGGGTAATGCTTATAAATTTACTGCATTACTTGACTGGAAATTGTTTTTTTCCTACTCTGGTGCAAGCACCTGTAACCACAGAGTTGGCGGGGGAGGGGGTGTTAGTAGTCCAAATACAAGTAGGTTCTGTGTATTTAGATTGAAACCTTTGCTCTTGTTTCCTTCTTTCCCTCTTCCCCTTTTCTCTCTCTCTCTCTCTCTTTTTTTTTTTTTTTTTTTTTTGCAGTACTGGAGATTGAACTCAGGGGCATTCTACCTCTGAGCTATACCCCCAGCCCTATTTTTTATTCTTTATTTTGAAGCAGGGTCTCACTAAGTTGAGGAGTACCTCACTAGGTAGCTGAGGCTGGCCTCGAACCCAGATCCTCCTGTCTCAGCCTCCCAAATGCTGGAATTACAAGCGTGCGCCAACATGCCCGGCTCCCCTTTTCTCTTTTTATTTTCTACTTTATTCTCTTTCTACCTTTATTTTCTCATTATTTCTCCCCTTCATCCGTTTCTTCCTCCTTATCTCCTTTCAATTTCTTTACTTTTTCCCCTGCTCAACTCTAGTTAGTCTTAACCATCTACTTCTCAATGTACTTAGCCTTTGAAGATCTTAACTAAGCTGAAAATAAATTAATAGCCTTCTGAATCTGGTGGTGAATGGAGTGTCTCTTTTTTATTTTTATTTTTATTTTTTCCTGTTGTAGCAAATAATAATGTGATATTGAAATAGCAGTAGGAACAGAGCCAATCCAGTTAACAAATTAGCAAGCATCTCAGCCAAGGTTTTTCAAGAGGCTCCACTTCTCAAGCTGTGCAGAATTTGGCATTTATTCTTCAAGGGCATGTCATTGATAGGGGAGATGTTATGCTAATGAAGAAATGACAATGACAACAATGATGGCATTGTTGTAAACATGTCTTTTCTTATGAATTCCACATGGGAAGTTGTTTGTCTTCAGAGTGATGGATTTAGTGACTTGTTTATTCATTCCTCATTTGCTAACTTATCAATTCCTCTCTTTAAAGTTTTGGTTTAAACATGGATATGAGTTTTCATGTCTGGTTTTTATGAATTAGCATCTAGAAAAATCAATTGTGTCTCTGCTGATACAAATAGATTGTGGGTTTCTTTGCATACCCTACCTTTTGAGTTTGCTTCATTCTACCTCTGAGCTACACCCCCAGTCCTATTTTTTATTTATTTATTTTTTGCGGTAGTGGGGATTGAACCCAGGGAAATTCTACCTCTGAGCTACACCCCTAGTCCTATTTTTTATACTTTATTTTGAAACAGGGTCTCACTAAGTTGTGGAGGGCCTCACTAAGTAGCTAAGGTTGGCCATGAACCCGAATCCTCTTGTCTCAGACTCCCATGTACTGGGATTACAAGCGTGTGCCACCATGCCCAGCTCATTTTGTTTTTGAGAAGATTCAGCAGACTGATGGATTTGGATTCTATTTGATGAAGTTCATATAATGTGTTAAAGTAGTATTAATGGGATAGTGTCAGAAGTTAAAATTAATTCTTTGGGATTTTGGACATCTTTAGCCAAAGGGACAATCTTATTAAACACATGTATTTCAATACAGGGGAAACTTTACTAAGCAAAATTATTTTACTTCCATTTGTAGCATTACTTGATACCTTTAAACTGATTCTTATACCCCTAAGTTTTTTTTTCCTCTAATATTTGGTTAAAAATAGTCTTCAAAACAGACAGGGGAAGATTTTGAAGTGTTTTATCATGTGCTATTTGTTTCTGAATATATACAGCAAACTAAGAAATCAGATAGAATGGTGTGGTGAAGATTAAACCTTGTTCCATGGGAAAGGCCTTTTGTTGCATAAAACTATACCATACCAGTGGGACCTACTTAATTTGTAAGGGTTATGGCTCCTTCCAGAATCAACTTGGCTTATTCAATTGTCAAATGGTTTGGTCAAGTCAATGAGAAATGAGGTATTGCTTAGTTGCTTACCTTGACAGTGTGTGCATATGAGATAATCTAATTTTTATTGTACTACTCTGGTGACATTCCTGTATTAGATTCTTGAGATTTTGGTAGGGGAAAATTTTATACCATTTCTCAGAACCTTTCATTGTATTGGCTGGATGCTATCCATTATGTTTATTTTGATTTCTTGCCCCACAAATTTCCTTTTGGATAATCTGGAGGTGTTTATGCCTGCCTTTTCCAATATAGTTGATTAGTTGTTGGAAACGGATGCAATCTTGTGGCTTTAGAGAAAGTAGTGGTGGAGCCTGTATTGGAAAACCTTTCTCAATCAGATATTAGCTAATTATGTTCTGGTAGGCTATTTATAGACTGTTTCTTGACCAAAGAATTTGGAAAGTAACAGTTGCCTTCTAATAGGTGGAATGTAATGATCGGTCTGTGGGAGTATCTTTCTTTCTCTCTGTTTTAAAGCCTTGTAGTAATTCATTCCAAACATATCAATCAGATGTTGGATTTTAACCATCTGTGTGGTAAAGGATTCTGTTTGCTATGCATGGATTAATTTATTAGAGGTGATTAGAATGGGTTCTACTTGGCTTGGCCATGGCCAACAATAATAGAATGTGAATTGAAAAATGTTCATTAGTTTGTACCATAGCTTGAGTTTTTTGAAAATAAATCCTGGTTCAGATGTTTGAATCATACCAGTGATGGTTAGGGTCAGATGAGAAATGTGTGCACATTTGTCTTTATCAATTTGTACCTATCGTAAATGTATAAATACAAAGCACGAATTATTACAATTAAAAAAAAACTTCAATACTTAAGTATTAAATCACATCAAAAGACTTGATCATTCTCAATAATGTAATAAAATGAAAAACCAAACTAACAAAAGTTGAAAAATGCTAAAAAATAAAAAATAAAAGTTGTAGCCAAAAAAAAAATAAATAAATAAATAAAACATTTTGCTAATTCACTTTTCTGGAAAGCACCAAAATTTGTTGATTATGTGGTTCCTTGTCTACATGTGTGTTTGTATATGTAAGATATGTCTAGTCATAATGGTAAATATAGCATTTTGAAAAGACAGGAGTTAGAATTGAAGTGGTTATGAGTAGAGGATTGGTTGGAATATGCTTCTGATGGCCTTTGAAAGCTCCTGATGTAGCATTTTTGTTGGATCAAAATTTCTGGATGGTAATAAGGAATTGAGGAGTGACTATAAATTTTGTCAGTTGTGTCTTAATTTTTCCAGATGGTATAATGTGTGACAAATGAGTCTATATATTACTGAATTTTATACAGAAAATAAATCATCATATTAGATTGGGAATACAATTAAGTAGTTTTGACAGAATTTTTTTTTCTTGTAGCACTGTGTATCGAACTCAAGACCTTGCATATGCTAGGCAAACACTCTACCACTGGGCTACATCCCTAGCCTAGAATATTAAAAATAAACATTAAGCCAACTGTCAGGAGATTTAATTGAGGCTTTGTTCTGTCCTTATTGAACTCAGTGACCTTGGAAAAATTTCCTGACCTCTTTCAGCCTCAGTTTCCTCAATTATAAAATGAGTGCATTAGAGTTGTTATCTTTGATGTCTCTCTTTGTTAAAAAATTCTGCAGTTTTATTTAAGGTGAGGGCATTTTCCTGAGTCTTCCCTTTCTAAAGATGCTTTGTGACTTGACATTTTGAAAGAAAACTATCATTGTGGTTAAATTTGGTTTTAACATCTTTGAAAATAAGTTATAAATTTTTGCCTCTATATTCTTGAAATAAAAAATTTCAGGCTATGTATGAATATTTGGTTACTTCTATATTTTGCTTTTGGTAACTGGACAGCCTGCTATGTTACAGTGTGGTTGTATTAATAATTTTGAAGTAAGCAAAAGAGAATTAATTGATCTAATATAGAACACTGTATCATAGAATAACATTAAGAAAGTTGGAAGGGCATCTTAGAAATAATTTAATTCAAATCTCTCATATAACAGATAAAGATCATGCAAAAGTGTTAATTTATATGATAAGCTTGTATCAGAAAAAGAACATTACTAGTAATCTCAATCATTCATTCAACAAACATCTGTGGGAATCAGGTTCAAGATTAGTAATGTTTTGACATTCTTATTTTGATGCTAAGTAGTTCTTTTTTTAAAATTAGGAATGGCATTTTTTTACTGATGCATTGTAATCGTACATGTTAATGAGGTACAAGCTGGTAGAGACATACATGCTCACATCACTCATTTAGCCCTTCCCTAATTCCCACTCCATTCCCTCCCCACTCCCTCCTTTTCGTGTTTGGCTTAGGGATTGACTTAGATGTGTTTGTGAATGTACATCATGTGCATTAGTGTGTTTCCCTCTTCCCCCCTCCCATCTCCCTCAGTTAGGTTGCCTTCTTTACTCATCTAATGTTTTCCCATCTTTGTCTAGAGTCCTTCCTATGGCCCATGTTCTCCCTAGCTTCTGCATATTAGGGAGAACATCTTATTTTTCACTTTTTGTGACTGACTAATCTCACTTAGCATAATGCTCTCCAGTTCCATCCATTTCCCTGTAAATTACATGATTTTGTTCTTTATGGCTGAGTAAAATTCCTTGTGTACATATCCCATAGTTTTGTAATCAGTTAATCTGTTGATGGACATCTCAGCTAGTTCCAAAGTTTGGCAATTGTGAATTGTGCAGCTATAAACATAGCTACATATGCATTGGTCTGAGAGTTTGTTTTCTATTCTTTTGGGTAAATACCTAGAAGTGGTGTTGCTGAGTCTTATGGTTGGTTCATTCTCATTCTTCTGAGGATCTTCCATACTGTTTTCCAAAGGGGTTGCACTAATTTGCAATCCCACTAACAATGTATTAGAGTTTCTACTTCTTCACATTTTCTTCAGTATTTGTTGTTTGTGTTTTTAATGATTGCCATTCTAATTGGGGTTAGGTGAAATCTCAGTGTAGTTAGGATTTGCATCTCTCTGATTACTAATGATGTTGAACATTTTTTCAAATATTTATTGGCCACTTGTACTTCTTCTTTTGTGAAGTGTCTGTTTAGCCCACTTGCCCATTTTCTGATTGAGTAATGTGTTTTCTTAGTGATGAGTTTCTTGAGTGCTCTGTATATTCTAGATAGTAGTCCTCTATTGGAGGAGTAGCTGGCAAAAATCTTCTCCCACTCTGTCTGTTGGCTCTCTGTTGCGATTCTTGATAGTTTCCTTTGCTGCACAGAAGCTCTTCAGTTTAATGCAATCCTATGTATTGATCTTCCTCTTAATTTCATGTGCCTTTTGGGTCTTGTTGAGAAAGTTTTTACCTGTGCATATATGTTGAAGTGTGCCCTCCTCAAATAGTTGCAAGGTCTCTGGTCTATTTTCCAGGTCTTTGATCTATCTTGAATTGATTCTTGTGCAGGGTGAGAAAGTGGGATTTTTTTTTTTTTCATTTTTCTGCACTTTTTTGCCAAACATTTGTTAAAGTGGCTATCTTTTTTCTCCATTGTATGTTTTTGGCACCTTTGTCAAAAATCAATTGGCAGTGAGTGTACGGATTTGTTTCTGAGTCTTCTATTTTGCTCCATTTATATATGTGTCTGTTTTTGTGCTAATACCATGCTACTTTTATTACTGTGGCTTTGTAGTATAGTTTGAAGTCAGGTATGTGATGCCTTCTGCATGATTCTTGTTGCTGAGAACTACTTTGGCTATTCTGGTTTTTTTGTTGTTACAAATGAATTTAAGGACTGATTTTTCTATGTCTGTGAGGAATGACATTGATAATTTAACATTTTTTAAAATAATTTTTGTTAGAATTTTATAGTTGTACAATTTAATGAGATTTAAAGTAATGCATCCATATATGCACAGTATCTTTTGGTGTGTTTCACTCCACACTCCAACCCTCTCCTTCTCTGTGCATGCTAGTGCGATTAATAGTGATACATTATGTATAAGTATAATATTATTTAGGATTAATAGCGATATATATATATATATATCATTATTTGCCCTGTTTCCTTCCTGAATTCCCCTTTCTCCCTTCTCCTCTTACTTCCCCTAATCCCCTCTCACTATTCTACTGATCACTTCTCATTTTCATGAAATCCCTTTTCTTTCCTGTTTTCTTAAGTATGAGAGAAAACATGTGGCCCTTTGCTGATTCTGGCTGATCTTACTTAGCATGATGTTCTCTAGTTCCATCCGTTTTCTTGCAAATGATATAATTTTGTTCTTTATGGCCAAGTAGAGCTTCATTGTGTGTATATAACACATTTTCTTTCTTATTTTTTATTTTATAAGAATTTTATTAACTCTAGAGTGAGAAGCTTTCCTTACTCAGATGACAGCAGTAATAGTTTTTTTTTTTCCTCTTTTTAAAATACTTTTATTGGTGCATTTTAATTATACATCATAGTGTCATTGAAAGTGATTTGAACATACATGCACACAGCACCTGATCTGTTTCCCTATTCTTCCCCCCCATTAGCCTCTGTCCCTTACCCCTTACTTGTTGTGAGATTGGTCATGATACCTTCATATATAGGCATAATATTATTTGAACTGCTTCCTTCATCAGTTCTCCTTTCTGCCTCCCCACCTCTCCCAGTCCTCTTACCTATTTTATTGGTCTCTCTCCTCATTTATCTGAAGTTCCTTTGTTTATCCATTTGCCTTTTGATGGACACCTAGGTTAGTTCAATAAACTGGCTGTTGTGAATTGTATTACTATAAACATGGTTATGCAAATGACACTGTAGTATTCTAACTTTAATTCTTTTGGAAAAATACCAAGGAATGGTATAACTGGGTTTTATGGTGATTCCATTCTTAGTCTTTTGAGTAGTCTCTGTACTGATCTCCATAGTGGTTGTACTAATTTACAATTCCAACTACAGTTTTTGAGTTTCTATTTCCCCACATCTTTGCCAGCATTTATTATAATTGTATTTTTGATGATTGTAATTCTAACTGGAGTTATATGGAATCTCAATGTAGTTTTGATTTGCACTTCCCTAGTAGCTAATAATGTTGAACATTTTTATGTGTATTTTTTTTTTTTGGCTATTTGTATTTCTTCTTTTGAGAAGAGTCATTCAATCCAATTATCCATTTATCAATTTTTTGTGTGTATTGTTTTTTGAGTTCTTTATATATTATATATATATTAGCCCTGTATCAGAGGGAGTAGCTTGCAAAGAATTTCTCATATTCTCTAGGCTCTCTCTTCAGACTCTTGATTGTTTCCTTTGCTGTGGAGAAGCTTTTTAAATTTTATGTATTCCATTTATTGATTCTTGGTTTTATTTCCTGAGTTTCAAGGGTCGCATTGAGGAAGTCTCTTCCATTGATCATGCATTGGAGGGGTCAGTCCTATGTTTCCTTCTAGTAGTTGACTTTGGTGCAGGGTAAGAGACTGAGGTTTAGTTTCATTCTTCTACATATAGATATCCAGTTTTCCTTGCACTTAATTGAAAAGGTTGTCTTTTTTCTAATGTGGATATTTGGCACCATTGTAAAAAGTCAGCTGGTTGTAATTGTATAGGTGTCTCTATATTGTCTATTCTATTCCATTGGTTTACAAGTCTGCTTTTATGCCAATACCATGCTGTTTTTATTTTTGTAGCTCTGTAGTATCATTTGAAATCAGGTATAATGATGCCTCCAGCATGGTTCATAGTCAATATTGCTCTGGCCATTCTGGGTCTTTTTTTTTTTTACTTCCTTATAAATTTTTGGAACATTCTTTTTTCTAGTTCTGTAAAGAATGGCATTAGTATTTTGATAGGGATTGCATTGAATCTCTAGATTGCTTTTGGTAGGATAACCATTTTGACAATATGTGTTCTGCCTACCGAAGAATAAGGGAGGCCTTTGCATCGTGTGATGCCTTCTTCAGTGTCTTTCTCCAACGTTCTCTAATTTTCATTGTAGAGGTCTTTTATTGACTGGTTACATTTATTCCTGTTTTGTTTGTTTTCAGGCTCTTATGAAACAGAATTGTTTTCCAGATTTCCTTTTTGGTTAATTTGCTATTGGTGTAGAGAAAAGCTATTAATTTTTGTGAGTTGACTTTATATCTGGCTACTTTGCTGAATTTGTTAATCAGCTTTAGAAGTTTTCAGGTTGCATTTTCTGGGTCTTCTAAATACAATATCATGTCCTTTACAAACAGGGATAATTTCACTTTTTCTTTCCCTATTGGTATCCCTTTAATTTCCTTCTGTGTCTTTGATCCACCTTGAGTTGACTCTTGTGCAGGGTGAGAAAGTGGGGTTTATTTCCATTTTCCTGCATATTGTTAACCAGTTTTGCCAACACCATTTGTTAAAGAGGCTATCCTTTTTCCAGTGTATATTTTTGGCTCCTTTGTCAAAAATCAGTTGACTGTAAGTCTGTGAGTCTGTTTCTGAGTCTTCTATTCTGCTCCATTGGTCTTTGTGTCTGTTTTTGTGCCAATACCAAGCTGTTTTTATTACTGTGGCTTTGTAGTAGATAGAGTTTGAAGTCAGGTATTGTGATATCTCCTGCATGGTTCTTGTTGCTAAGAACTACTTTGGCTATCCTGGGCTTTTTGTTTTTCCAGATGAATTTAAAGACTGATTTTTCTATGTCTGTGAGGAGCACCCTTGGTAATTTCATGGGTATTGCATTGAATCTGTAGATCAGTTTGGGGAGGATGGCCATTTTGATGATATTTATTCTGCCTATCCAAGAGCATGGTAGATCCTTCCATCTTCTAAGGTCTTCATCGATTTCTTTCTTCAACTTTTTATAGTTTTCCTTGTAGAGGTCTTTTGCCTCCTTGGTTAGGTTTATCCTTAAGTATTTTATTTTTCAGGGTGCTATTGTGAGTGGAATTGTTTTCTGGATTTCTTTTTCAGTGGATTTATGGTTAGCATACAGGAAAGCTTCTAATTTTTTAAGATTGATTTTGTATCCAGACACCTTGCTGAATTTGTTGATCAGTTCTATAAGTTTTTTGGTTGAGTTTATTGGGTATTCTACGTATAATATCATGTCTTCTGCAAAAAGGGATAGTTTTAGTTCTTCTTTCCCTATTTTTATTCCTTTGATTTCCTTCTCTTGCCTTATTGCTCTGGCTAGAGTCTCAAGTACTATATTGAACGGAAGAGGTGATAATGGACATCCTTGTCTTGTTCCTATTTTTAGTGGGAACTCTTGCAGTTTCTCTCCATTTAATATGATATTGGCCGTGGGCCTATTGTATATTGCCTTTATGATGTTGAGGTATGTTCCTTCTATCCCGATTCTCTGAAGTGCTCTTAGCATGAATGGATGTTGGATCTTATCAAATGCTTTTTCAGCATCAATTGAGATAATCATGTGATTTTTGTCTTTGAGTCTGTTTGTGTGGTGAATTAAATGGATTGTTTTTCATATGTTGAACCAGCCTTGCATCCCTGGGATGAACCCGACTTGGTCATGGTGTATAATTTTCTTGATGTGGTTTTGAATGTGCATTGCTAGTATCTTGTTTAGCAGTTTTGCATCTAGGTTCATCAATGATATAGGCCTATAGTTTTCTTTTCTTGAGCTGTCTTTATTTGGCTTTGGTATTAATGTGATGTTGGCTTCATAGAATGTGTTTGGGAGGGTCCCGTTTCTTTCTATTTCATGGAATAGCTTGAGGAGTACTGGGATTAGTTCTTCTATAAATGTTTTATAAAATTCACTTGGAAAACCATCTGGCCCTGGGCTTTTGTTTGATGGTAAAATCTTTATTGCTGTTTCTATCTCTTTGATTGTTATTGAAGAGGGCATAGGACCAACACTTGAACACATAGGCACAGGTAAAAACTTTCTCAACAAGACCTCAAAAACACAAGCAACCCTCAGGAAGATCAATACATGGGACTGCATTAAACTGAAGAGCTTTTGTGCAGCAAAGGAAACTATCAAGAACCTAAGCAGAAAGCCTACAGAGTGGGAGAAGATTTTTGCCAGTTACTCTTTGGATAGAGGTCTAATATCTAGGATATACAAAGAACTCAAGAAAATCACAGCTAAGAAAGCAAATAACCCAATCAAAAAATGGGCAAAGGATCTAAACAGACACTTCACAATAGAACAAATACAAATGGCCAATAAATGTATGAGGAAATGTTCCACATCATTAGCAATCAGAGAGATGCAAATCAAAACTACCTTGAGATTTCACCTAACTCCAATCAGAATGGCAATCATAAAAAATACGAACAACAATAACTGCTGGCGAGGATGTGGAGAAGTGGGAACTCTAATACACTGTTGGTGGGATTGCAGACTAGTGCAACCACTTTGGAAAACAGTATGGAGGATCCTCAGATGTATGGGAATGAACCTACCATATGATCCAGCAATACCACTTTTGGGTATCTACCCAAAAGAATGGAAACCAAACTATCAGACAGACATATGTGTATCTATGTTTATCGCTGCACAATTCACAATAGCCAAACTGTGGATGCAGCCAAGATGTCCATCGACAGATGAATGGATTACAAAACTATGGGATATGTACACAATGGAATTTTACTCAGCCATAAAGAAGAACAAAATCATGTTATTTGCAGGGAAATGGATGCAACTGGAAAACATTTTGTTAAGTGAGATTAGCCAGTCACAAAGAGTAAAAAAGCATATGTTCTCTCTAATATGTGGATGCTAGGGAGATGATGGGGCATAAGAGCGTCTCCAGATGAAAAAGGAGAAACCCTCGAAAGCAAAGAAGTTGATTTAATTGAAGGGGTTGGACGGGGGGGGGGGAACTAATGTATAACACGGTTACTCACTAAACTGAACTTTAGAGGGAGGGAGGGCGAGGGAGTGGGGTGGGAATTTGGGGAAGGGATCAAATGAGAATTGTGAGCACATATATTGTTATCAGTTTGTACCTAACAAAGATGTATGCTTACAATATATGAATAAAAATAAATATTAAAAAAAATTTCCTTCTGTGGCCTAATTTTTGTGACTAAAATTTGAAGAACTATATTGAATAGAAGTGGTAATAGTGTGCATCTTTGTCTTGCTCTTGATATTTACTCCCTTTCCCTTTTTCTCTTGTTTTGTTTTTGTCATACTGGGGATCAAACCCAAGGTCTTGTGTATGCTAGGCAAACTCTCTACAACTGTGTTATATCCCCAGTCTTTTTTTTTTTAAATAGCTCTCCAAGTATTTCTTTTTTTTTTTTTTTTTTTAATTTTTTAATTTTTATTGTAGTAATTCGTGCAATATAGCGTACATCTTTGTTAAGTACAAATTGTTAACAACATATTTGCACACAATTCTCATTTGACCCCTTCCCCTATTCCCTCCCCATTCCCGTTCCCTCCCCCTCCCTCCCCCTAAGGTTCACTTCAGTGAGTGACCTTGTTATGATTGTGTAGGTACATCATGTGCTTTAGGGTGTCCCTCTGCCCTATGCATCCACTACAATTAAACCAACTTCTTTGATTATTGAGGATCTCTCTTTTTCATCTGGAGACCCTCCTATGCCCCATCTTCTCCCTAGCATCCACATATTAGGGAGAACATATGCTTCTTAACTCTATGTGACTGACTAATCTCACTTAACTTAATGTTTTCCAGTTGCATCCATTTCCCTGCAAAGAACATAATTTTATTCTTCTTTATGGCTGAGTAAAATTCCATTGTGTACATATCCCATAGTTTTGTAATCCATTCATCTGTGGTTGGACATCTTGGCTGCTTCCATAGTTTGGCTATTGTGAATTGAGCTGCTATAAACATAGATATGCATGCATCGGTCTGATA
>PVLC010027301.1:0-21848 GCA_004027655.1 Graphiurus murinus
AAGATTCTCTCTGCTTATAAGATTAATAACAGACCAGCTTCCCAGGAGAAGCATGGTACTTTCTGGTCCTGAAGAAAGTTTCTTCTTAAAGGAAATACTGTGTGACAGGCTGAGGAAACTCCTCAGCAGCACTCTGCAGGAGACAAACCACCAAGATCCAGATGGCTGTTTTCCACTCTGTCTATCAAAGCGAGTTAAAGGCACAATGCCAAGGTACAAATCAAGAAATGTGAGTTTGAGAGGGATCAGGAAAGGCAGGCCAAGTGTGTTTGTAGCTATCATATGGTTGGGCTTAATCCAGGAACTAAATTTAAGCCATTTAAGGCATGGACATCTCTTTGGATAGCTCTTTATGAGCATGCTTCTTAACATCAAGATTTTACCAGGTGTGGTGGTACACCTCTGTGATTCCAGTGACTTGGGAGGCTGAGGCAGGAGGATTGCAAGTTTAATACCAGCACATACACTTTAGTGAGACCCTGTTTCAAAATAAAAAAATAATAAAATGGGTTGGTGATGTAGTTCAGTGGTAGAGCATTCCTGGGTTCAATACTTATAACAACAACAACAACAAAAAAAAAAAACCCCAAACAAAAACCACCAAGCTTGTGTTAAGATTTGCACAGAAAACAGTTTGAAATTATATGGCTGAGTTAAAACCTAAAGCAGAGATACTCTGTTAATTAAGGGTAGCAGTATTTTCTCTAACAATCAACCCAGTTTTCTTAGAATACACCCTGTAAGCAGCAATACTATAAGAACAGAAGCTCACAGACCAAGAGATTAGGTGCAGAGGCCCCTGGAGTCAGACAGACCTGGGTTTAAATGTCATCTAAAACCACTTGCTAGCTGTGAGACCTCTCTGAGACCATCAGTAAATGGGAACACATTCAATATCCACAAATGACTTCTGAGCATCTGTAGTGTGGAGAGTAATCAAATAATACCCAGCTCATATGGCTTTGGTGAGGAGTAAATGAGTAAATGCATCTCAAACATTCAGCACAGTGACGGTACATCGTAAGCATTCAATGAAAGTGCAAACTAATAATAGTAATAACAACAAAATAATAACTGTAATAGAAGACTTCTGGTTCCAGTCTAATGCATAAATAATTATATGATTAAGGTCTTCAAGTTCAACCCACAGAAAATGGCTGCCATAATGTTAGCCTGGCAAAGTTTCAAAGTCAGTGAGACCAATCACCCACAAAGGCAGGAAAAACATCAAAGGCAGTCAAATTATCGCAAGGGCTTCACTACAGTTTTAGACCATGTTAAGTTGCTGGTGAGTGCTCTGAGATAAACATGCCTGGGGGTCCCTAAGTGAGCTGATCCGCCTCACAAACTTAGACACAGCCAGTTAGATCAGAGAACATCTGCCCACATTGAGATTTCAGTCCTAGAGTACTGAACCCTTGAAATTTTGATGTTCCTGAAGGAAATATGCTGGTACCTTCACTAATCTCTCACTTTGGCCATAACACAAGGAATATTATTTCTCCCATTAAATGCCCGTGCAAACAAAAAACCTACCAACTCTGAATAGAGAACAAAACTGCGCTGTGTTAGGGATGCTGGACAGGAGGCTAAATCACTCATTAGCAAAGTATCATCTTTCTGTACACTAGTCCCCCAGGCATAATTCAAATGTGTCCCTGAGCAAAAATACAAATTACTACCTGTAAAACTTGTGAGGACCCTCAAACAGTCAAGATGTCAAATATTAAAATCTGCAGATGCCAAGCAAGTCCACTGTCAACCATTCCTTCAACAGTCATTAGCTAACACAAAAGCTAGCTGTCCTTGGAGGCCACTCTGAGTCCCAAACCTCCCATCTTCCTAGGGAAGCATTTATCTATTTCTTTCCTATACAGCAGGGGAGCATGCATGCAGCTCATCTGAATGCAGGTTTGAGTCATTAAGCTGTAAGTTTAAAAAGGAATGAAAAATACTCTACCATGTTATCCTGATCTGAAATTACCTGCAGCTGGTGACTTTCCAGAAGTATCAAGGAGTAGGGGTGCATGGGAATCAGCAGCCAAGCTGGGCGAGGGAGAGGTCTATATCGTGCCCATGCCATTTGTCATTTATACCACGTCAGTTTCCTATCCATTGAGTCAAAGGCCAAGAAAAGATCAATAAAAGCTACAAACAATCTTGTGCTTTTCCTGACAGATTTCAACATAAAATGATGAAGAATGGTTGATGGTGTAATAGCTGAGCCTTGCCTGGAATGCTGCCGTGGGGGACTGGATGGCCAATTTATCAAGAAGAAGAATGGCATATGTTTTAGGTGGAATGCACTGCAACCTAATGAGTCTAATTATATTAAATATATATATATTTTTTTGGGGGGGGGAGTCAACAACTCTTTTCCTTTCCTTTATTTTTCATGGGTTAATAGGCTACTCTCCTATTTCAACCAAACTAGATCATTCGTTCATCCAATCAATATTTACTAAGTAAGCAATGCTAAGCATTGTGCTTGGTATTAGGGCTACAATGGCAAATGTGCAGCCATGGTTCCTATTTCTTAGGGAGCTTGTCATCTTCATCCATGGGATATTTAGAAGTGTCAGGGATAAGAGTCCATCAGCAGAGGAAGAAATTTGCACCAGATGCAATTTTGCTATATGAGGGAATGTTATGGATACAACTTGGGGTTCGAGCCCAGCTTCTACTCTTCTTTAACACTGACTTTTGTCTATCTTTTTCTAGAGAATCTGCCCTATCCACATACTTTGAGGGGACAGTTCTAGAAGTCTAGGTATAAACCACATTGGTCCCACTACTTTATGTGTCATTGTTTGAATGAGGGCTAGCGACCTGAACCACAGGAACTCATCCATAATATTCTACTTGGAATGTGAAATTAGGGTTCAAGAAACGAAGAGACTATGATGGGAAACTTAAGCCTTGGAGACTGGGGGGTGGTGGTGGAAATCAATTTAGTAATAAAAAAACATTTACGAGAACTTAGTATATTTAAGAGAACTTAGCCTGTGCCAGGTTCTAGAAATACAACAATGAATAAGACACACATGGATCCTAACCCTCCCTCTAGTGGGTAACAGAGTGCTAGGTAAATAAATGAATGAAATAAACACAGAGTATGAGAAGCATTGTTAAGAAAACAAATGGAATGCTGAGAGAGAGGACAGCAGGGAAGGGGCCACTGTGCATCAGGTGGTCAGGGGAGCCTGTCTGAGATGGTGGCATTTAATCTGAGCCAGCCATGAGGAAGCCCTTTACAGGGAGAAGGGTGAGTAAGTGCAGAAGTCCTGCGGCAGAGAGGAACTCCGTGTGTTCTAGGGACAACGTGGCCAGAAGCTGATGCACGGTGAGTGAGCACTCTCCTACAGGGTTTGAGTTAATGGATGCTCATTGCTCACTGAGTTCCTAGCAGTTTTCACTGTTTCAGGGAAGAAGAGCTAAGCCCACATTATGAACAAGGAGCATACAAAGCAGTTTTCAACTTGAGAATACAGTTGGCCCTCCTTATCCATGGCTTCTGCATCAGGGGATTCAGTCAATGTGGATCAAAAATATTTGGAAAAAAACTGCATCTGTATTAAACATGTATAGACTATTTTTTTATCATTATTTCCCAACAATACAGTATAACAAATAGTTGCATAGCATTTATATTGTAGTATAAGTAATTCAGAGCCAGGCATGTTGGTGTACGCCTATAATCCTAGTATTTGGGAAGCCAAGACAGGAAGATTATAAGTTTGAGGCCAGTCTCAGCAATTTAGCAAGATGCTCAGCCATTTAGCAAGATCTGGTTTCAAAATAAAAAAAATAAAAATAAAAGGATTAGGTGTGTAGCACTTAGAGGTAGAATGCCCCTGGGTTCAATTCCTAGTATAAAAAATAAAAAAGTAACCCAGAGATGACTTAAAGGATATGGAAGATGTGTGTAGGTTATGTGAAAATAGACCATTTTATATAAGGGACTTGAGCATCCTCAGATTTTAGTATCTATTGGTGGTCCTGGAATGAATTCCCTGCAGATACCAAGGGAAAACTGTACTCTATTAATCAGAAGTAAGAGAAAATATCACCTTCTTTTTAAAACAGAGTCAGGGCCAGGTATGGTGGTACACATCTATGATCCCAGTACTTGGGAGGTTGAGACAGGATGATCTCAGGTTCAAGGATAGCTTCAGCAACCTAGCAAGACTCTTAGTAACCTAATGAGACCCTGTTTCAAAACAAAACAGGCTGGAGATGAAGCTTGAAGGTAGAATGCCCCTGGGCTCAATCCTTAGTACCCCCAAACAAAAACAAAAACAGAAAAAAATCCCAAGCAGAGTCGGTATTTCAATAGAGCCTTAGATAGCAAAACTGAAGTTCCACTCATTTCATTTTTCTCAGTCATTCCAACCACCAGTAAATACATCATTTATAACATGGTAAAACTAGAAACAACCTAATTTTACAAAATGAGGGAAATTTACAGAAATAATCGTTTATCATCAAGTTGGGCTATTATGAACAGATTAAAATGGTTAACTCTGAAGACAATATATGAGAAAAAGACATTTACAAAACACATGGAAAAGAAAGAATGCAAATTAAATACAGAATTTCATTACAGTCATATAAAAATGAAGCTTATAGCTATAAAGATCAGAATCAGAAGGTACCACGCCTGTAATCCCGGTACTTAGGAGGCTGAGACAGGAGGATGGCAAGTTTAAGGCCAGCCTGGGCAACTTAGCAAGACTCTGTCTCAAAACATTAAAAATAAAAGAGGGAGGGGACTGGGGGTATAGGTCAGTGGTAAGAGTGCCCCTGGGTTCAATCCCCAGTAACACACACACACACACACACACACACACACACACATTGGAAGGTATCAAAAGGAGATAAAAACAGTTGGCACAAGGTAGTGAGATGAATGCTCATGGAATCTTAAAATATAACTTCCTTATAACATTTTTAAAAGCCAGCTATCAACACACACATAATCATGGCTCAGCTTCAAGGAAAAATCTTGAACAAAAAGATGATGAGCTTTTGGCCAGGGATAACCGATGACTTGCTTGTGATTCTCTATGGCAGGGGTTCTTCAGGTGTGGTCCTGCAACGTGCAACGTCAACACTGATCTGGGAGTTTGGTAGAAATTGTGGGTTAACTCTAGACCTACTGAATTTGAAACTCTGAGGCTGGGGCCCAGCAATCTGTGTTTTGATAAGCCTTCCAGATGATTCCCATGCCTGATCAAGTTCGAGAGCCATTGTTCTCAAGTACCATTCTGAGATTCTGTGATTTCCACAAATCTGCAGAGTCCTCTTTTCAAGCGGATGTCATTTTCCCAAACACCACTCACCATTCGCACGAGCTCTGTGTCACTCATGAAACCAAGTCCAGAGTCTTCACTGTGACAGTGAAGACTTCTCCTTCTGCTGCCGAGTGTCATCTTTACTACCACTGCTAGTCAACATGGATTGTGCCTATAGGTTAAGTGCTTTGTGTGTGCCTTACGACACCTACAAGATGGATAATATTAATATCCCTATTTTATGGATGAGAAAACAGAGGTCAAAAGAAGTCCAAGATCCCTCCACTGGTAAATGATGGGGCAAGAATTACTTGCGAGCACACCTTCTTGGCAGTCAGTCTTGGGTTCAGAGAGGTGAAGTAGCTGGACTGGGCACCGTGGAGCTGGTATGTGAGCTGGGCCTGTCAGATTCCAAAGCCTGAGTGCCACCCAGCTCTGCTGCCTCACACGCTGCTTGGCAGGACCATTTGCTCACGGCCCGGAACACATCACTGCCAAGAATCATGCTGCTTGCCTGCATCTACTGTCTCTTCTCTGCCTCCCACCCATATCCTACCGCCTCCGCCTCCGGGAGGCCCTCCATGTCACGTCCCTGAGATTCCTGGCTGGAACAGGTCACGCCTGCCCTTCTTCAGCCCCCACCGGGCTCTGTCTCTGTTGCACTCTATTTACCAGTTCCCACTCTGAATGGCAGCTGTGCCCACGCTCCTGGTGGAGAGGCGAGGGTCTGAGTTGAAGTGGGGTCACCAGGACTGACAGAGAACGGGCATTGATTGAACCAATCAATGTGTCTTTTATGTGACTAAATTCATTCTTTAGATATTTTATGCATCTTATCTGGTCAGCTGGAAGGCAGGAAGCTCCTTAAGAACAAGAAGGAAATCTTTTATTTATTTTATATTTTCCAGAATACTCCTCCCTGGATCAGGGACATGGTCAAATCCATAATAGGTGCTTGAATTCCAGTAGGACATTGCTGGTACACAACTCTGGTAATAAAATTTTCTGCTACTTAAACCCAGTAAGAACACAGCTTATATTAACGGTGATAATTGTGTACTATACTAATGAATATAAACAACACTTTTTTTTTTTTTATAAATAAACGGTAATAGTAGATTTAATTTTCTTAATAGAGATAATAAGTAGAATTTTACAAGCAACTTTTCCTGAAATTTGTTCAAATTTCCATGCAATTAAAAAAATCACAATTCTATCTTTAACAAAGTAAAGTTATTATATGCTTTCATTATACTAATTTTTAAAAGAAAACATATTCTTTTTTAAAGTCATACCACAAATCCCAATGTATCTCATTAGGAAAATGTGGATATTTTCATTCCAGGTATCTATCATCTATTATAGTCATTTATCTAGTGCAACCGGTATGCTTTTAACACAAAAAGATCTCATAAATATTCTAACTCCTGTCACATACACAGAAAGCAAAGGTTCTGAAAACCAGAATATGTATTTCAATACTATTTAAACCTTGAAAACTAGATCTATAAACTTTTAGGAACAACATAATATAAAAACAAAATGCTGCCTTTTAAAACTCATAAATTATTTTATTTAATTTTATGCCCCATTAACAACAATAACAACAACAACAACAACAAACCAAGCCACAACATATTGTTAACAAACTGGAAGACACAGGATTAAAAGTGCAAAACAATAAAAACACACAAAGATGATCAAATTATCACAGTCTGTCAATAGATACTTGTTTATTCTAATCCGGTCCTTATACTGTATGCACATGGTCTAAACAGTAAACATACAGCAAAAGAGCTGATGAGCTTGGCAATCGTCTCTAAATCTAAATCAACGTACCGCCACTGAACAGACAGCGTACACTTACCAGCTCCACAGATCCATAATGCTTCCTACTGAAATCCCCACGTCTACAGCCTAGGTCTTCCGAGACAGAGCTGGAACAAAAATGCTTCATCAGTATTACACATATCGATCTGGCCTCAAACCTTCTGCAAAAATCAACTACCATTTGCAAAAAGGGCTGCTACGAGCAGGCTTGCAGTGCCCGGCTCCTCACTGCAGGGGAGCCTCCTTGCAACGGACTCGGTCCCCAGCAGCCATTGCAGAGCCTGGCTTTCATGGAGCCCTCAGTAAAAAGAAAAACGCCCGAGTCATCCCTGGAAGGAGAGGCAATGATTGAATTAAATATTTAGTCATTTGGAATCGATTGAAATTTCCAAGGCTACTGGTGGTTTATAATTTCATTTCTGTATTACCAAAGGGGATAGAAGCCCTGCAGTAACTTGAGGCAAGGGACAAAGCTGCTGAACCAGATCTTGCAATTATCTTAAGAGTCTCTTTGTCCCAAATATGCAACATAAAAATAACCAGCATCATTTAAGGCTATATTTTAAGTAGGAGACAAAAACTCCCAAATCCCTGTAGGCCCCACTCCCCCACCCCTCCCACTTTAAGATTTTTATGTGGCGAATGAGAAAAAAAAAAATAGGACTAACGGAAAATCTAAAAACTGAATGTCTAAGCCTATTCATTTTTTCCACAGCAGCAGCTAATACTTCCCAGCCTCTTCTCCCCCTCCCCACCGCATCAGGCTTGAATCAGAGAAGAAAACTCACATGCATTGTTGAAGAGCAATTAAAACAGACAAAATTGTTGCTGCGTTTGCATCCGGAATGCGTAGTTACACTCTCAGAAGGCACATATCTTATTGGCTAGTTAGTATATTTAGGACCCCCAAGCAGTACTTGTGAAATCAACAGAGATGCACAAAATACAAACAGTTTTAATAAGTTTGGTTCCAATACATCATGCAAACAACTCTAACGAAACAGAAAAAATAAAATGACATAGGAACTACATGTTTAACATATTCAAAATATTTGGAATCTAACATGCAAAGAAAGGTGCACTCAGTACCTCTTCATCCTTCCTTAGAAGGTAGCTACATTTTCTAAATTACAGCCCTCTTGGCACATTCAGAAAGACTGACTCTGATGTTTAGCGTCCACAGAACTGACTCTCTGCCAGGACACTGTTTGATAGGCTCCAAGAAAGACAGCATGAGAGAAATGAGATTAGAGAGTCTAATGGTATTCTGCCTCCACCATTTCACAGAGATGGCTGAGTTAATCTTATATGAGGAATTTAACCTTTTGTTGTCCTCACTCCTTTAGCTGAAAATGAGTAAGGAATCAACGAAGGCTGATTCGAAGGGGGTCCCAGATGTTACCCAGGCTTCCTTCTGCTTCTGGTGATGGGATTTTCTCCCCCCTCAAAAAAAAAAAATGCTGAAAGAAAATTTAAAAACTTTCCTCGGTGGTCCATTGCAGTCTGTCAAGTCTGGCCTCTACGCCCATTCTCTTAGCCATTCTGAAAGCCCTCCTGGAGACACCGTCATGGCCTCACGTACCACTCCCAGGATCCTTCCTCAGAGGCCCGGGGCTACCAAGAGGTGAGGGGCTCTAGCGAGAGGACAGTCCATGCATGGAGGTGGAGACTGGGCACAGAGTGGATGCCAGATCTCAACCTCCTGCTGTGGCTCAACCCCCCGCCCCCCACTGCGGTTCCAGCCCGCCCACGCCCATGAGGTATCCAAGCTCAGCAGCAGTTCTCATGCAGCAGAGATGCAGGCCCCGGGTCCCTCCCTGCGCTGCCCTCAGCACCACCAAGAGGGTTCTAAGATGCGGTACCAGCTCCCCAACTTTGCCAGCAGCTAGAAACAAATACAAAAAAGATGGCAACCCCACATCCCTGAGCAACCGTCTCCCTTAGACACCTCGCCAAGGGAAAACAACAACCTCTGAAGGCAACAGAGGGAGCTACAAAGAGAATGCCGGGGATCTGCTGCCTTTCCCCTCTAATTACAGTTCATCACTGCAGGGAGAGTTCGCTAGCGGTGGGAACCAGGCTGGACTAAGGGGGTGTGTTTTTCAGGTTGCGGGAGGTACTTGAAGCCACTATGTCAGAAAGCCCTCCCTCTCTAGGCACCTAGCACAAGGGTTCTGAGCAGAGGGGATGGTCCAGGGCTTCATAGGGCACTTTGCTCTCCGCCCAGCCCTAGTCTGGCCCACAGCCCGGCAGAGTGGGCATGCAGCAAATGCTTGTTGCACTCATGAAGGTATTGTGCATCTTCTGGATTTTAGTAACTAATGTCTAACAGAGTCCCTTGTAAGCTACCCAGGAAGGCTACCTGTCGCCATCCTCCCAATGGGCCACTGGTCTTTATTCTCTCAGGCTAGCTAGTCCTGCTGTGTGTGACCATGTGACTGAGCTCTGGTCAAGATAACACGGACAGAAGTTCCACTTCCAGGTACATCTCCCAGGAGGCACAGTCTCCTTCCTGGTGGCCAGCCAGGTGGAGAGATTGTAAGAACCAGCAGGAGGGCAGAGCTTCAGGGTGAAAGAAGCCTGGGTCTCCAAATGCCCACGTGGAAGGCCATACCACCAAGATCATCTGAATTGGAATATAGTGTGCGTGAGAAGTAAATATTGAGTTGTGTAGAATTCTGGCTTACCTGCCAAAGCCACTGTGTTACCTTAACTAATACAGAAGGTAGTATCTTGCCACCTTCTGTATTAGTCCATGGGGTGCCACCACAGCAACACCCTAAAATATGTGGCACAGACCTAATAAGGAAACTGATCTTGGAGAGGGGAAAGGTGGCAAATTGTGTTACACAGTAGTGAAATATTTGGTAAAACTCATGCCTACAATACTTCAGAAGGTGTACCAAGAACTTCCCAAGGCTGCAGCTCCTGGGAAAGAGGCCAGACAGAATCAGGAGAATGCGTGTGCTGGCTCCTATCAGCTGACCTTAGTGAGAATTTTACAAGGAAGAGATGAGCTCTGGAAAGAACTAGGGGGGTTTCAAGCAAAGATGGAAGAAAATAGAAGGAATCCAGAAAGGAAGGGCCTCATGGGCTTGACAAAATCACTCTGCTTCTGGACCTCAGAGAAGAAGAGTTCTGGCCAATGAATGTGGGTAGGCCTGAGGGGTACCTTTTCCAGACCGAGCCAGGACAATTTCCATGAGTAATCCATGGTCTCTTTCTTCACCCACTGGCTCAAAGGGACTGCAGATCATGAAGGATAAAACCACAACACAAAGGAGCCTTGGTCTTAAATGACCACATAGAAGATTCCAACTAGGAACACCCCCACTGGGCTGTGCTGAGTGAGAACTAACTTGCATTGTTTTAAGTCACTAGGATTCAGGACTTATTCATTACAACCTATAATTTTATTTTCTTTGATACAGCTTTCCATAGGTAACAGAAAGTAGTGCTAGGATAACTTCCATGAAAGGGGGTTGTCAGAGGGCTGCTGGGCCAGAATGACTCTACATCAGAGGCTGGGGAGCCAGAAACCAACTGGGCTCACTGCCTGTTTTTGAAAGCAAAGTTTTATTGGCACACAGCCACAATCATTGGTTAGGGAGTACCTATGGCCGCTTTTGCATTACAACAGTGGGCTTGAGTAGTTCCAACAGGAACTATGGCCCCCAAAGCCCAAGCTACTAACTGGCCCTTAAAAAAAGTCATCCCCTATAACATGGCCTCACGAATCCCTACAGTTGATTTCATTCTATACTGATGAAAATACTCAACAGATTTTAGAGTCCATTAGACACCCTGAGGGAGCTCTGTAAAAATGCAGATTCCTTGGCCCCCTTCCCAGAGGTTGTGCTCAGTACACCTGCGATCCTAGCAAGCAGATCCTAGCAAGCAGCTGGGAGGATTCTGCTGCAGGTGGTCCACAGACAATGCTTTGGAAAGTTCTGCTCTTCCAGACGCTGCTAGAACCCCTGGGAAACCTGTTAACCATTCTGCAGCACTTCTATAAGGAAGGGCAGGCCCAGGACAAGGCCTCCATCAGTGGAGGCGCCACGTCCTCCCTCAGAGCGCTACTTGAGCTGCAGGCGTGGGTTCTTAGCCTCTCTCAGCATTAGCTTCCTTGTCTCTAAACCATGGTTGAAAATATCACCCACTTACCAAGGTTATAAAGACTAAATAAGAAAAAGCAGACAAAGTACTAAGCATAATGTCTATTACGTGGAAACGACTCTAAGTGTTAGCTATTATTATTGCTCTTGTTATTCATATGAATTCTTCTCAGGTTTCTAGAGAGAGACCTAGAAAGGGGAGCGTGGCATAAATGATTATCAACTTTTTTTTTCTTTCTTTTTTCAGTGCTGGAGCTGAAACCCTGGGCCTTGTGTGTGGTAGGCAAGTATTTACCACCAAGCTACAGCCCCAGCCCTGATTACCAACTTTTTAAAGAGTCGGTAATAAAATGCCTTATTGAAGAGAGTAAAGTATATGTCTTTTCTCCTCCTGGGCAGTAAGAAAGACCTGGGGCCAAGCAGCAGACTTCCCAGGACAGGGCTGAGGGAGGATCCTGGTTCAGCACATCTCCCTAGAAAGTGTTAGCATAGCAGGTTGACCTCACCTAGAAAATACTTGGGGTGCACTGTTTCCACAACAGAGGAAGGCACACATGAAACCTGGCGAGTGTGAGCCACCAGAACCAGGCAGGTGCAGACGAGAGCCAGAGAGCTTCCAATTCCCCACATGCAATGTGGTCCAGGCTCTAAATAGAAACCCTTCTGTTTTAGCAAATTACTGTGTGAGGATGTTGGATCACATTTTGCAAGTATGCACAGAGCGGAGGACCTCCATGTTAAGTCTCTACATATGGCCTGGGATGGGAGCAAAGATTTCCGGTTGCACGCAGAGGCTAGACAGTTGATTGCAGTTACATAAATCAGGTTCCTAGAAAGCAGGATAACACCCCCTGAAGAAGCAAGAACTCCTGAAACTGAAAAGGGAGTCAGGCAGCCTCCAATAGGAGGACCAACTTAGTGATCGAGGCCCTCACTCAACTGGCCCAGAGATCAGTGCTGATCCTCAAACACAGGTCAGGCCCCGCTGAGCCAGGCTTCCATATTTTCCAGCCCCAGTGGAAGTTAAGGTTAAAGCTGACAGCAACAGTGAGGACTCTTCCTGGATTCACAGAGAGAATCTGTGAGAAGTGACAGGCACCACCAGGAGAGCTCAACACCAGGAGTTCTAGGACAGAGCCTCATCCCCCCATAAGTAGAGAGCAAGGGACAGATGGGAGGGATCCCCTATTAAAGGCCACAGAAGCTTTTCAACTGTGCCAGATTATAGATTTGGGCTTGGAGGGGGCCCAGGGCCTCCCAACAATGGGTTCTAGAAATAGCTGATGGCACGTGAAGGGACCAGTTGTCTCACCTTCTGAAGATACTTCAAGTGACACAGAAAAGCAGAGATGGCAATTATTCATTAATTTCTAATGGCGAAATGGAAGAATTCTCTGCTCTTCTGAAGGCATTGAGGAGGCCAAGAAGCAGGAAGTAAGCGGGAGCCTGTCTAGAGTGAAAGCTTCAGGAAATCGGAGCCCCTGATTCTTAGAGCTCTTCAGATGGCTCCCCGTCCCCTCTCGTGTTTGGGGGGGAGCAGTGCCAAGTGCTCCTTGTACTGGGATCTTAAGTTTACTGTCCCTTAGCAAGGTGCACCAACCATGAAGTGGTCAGAAAGTCCTACATCTGGATTTCAGCTTCATCATTCACTGCCTCTGTGACCCAAGGCAAGTCACTCAGCGCCACTCTGAACCTGCTTCCTCCTCTGTAACACACAGGAAGAGAATCGCTGTCTCATGGGAGGATTAAAAGAGATCATAAGCCTGGCGTGGTGGCGCACGTTTGTAATCCCAGTACTGGGGAGGCTGAGACAGGAGGATCTGGGTTCACGGCCAGCCTCAGCTATTTAGTGAGGCACTCCACAACTTAGTGAGACCCTGTTTCAAAATAAATAATAAAAAATAGGGCTAGGGGTGTAGCTTGGAGGTAGAATGCCCCTGGGTTCAATCCCTAGTACCGCCCCCCCCCCAAAAAAAAGAGAGATCATAAGATGCTTAGTAGCGACTAAATAAATGTTAATTATTCTGTCAGGACCTCATGTATCTTGGCCAGCACCATGTGCCACCGCATCTCACACAGGGCCCGTCACAGTAGACTGCTAAGAACTTACTGAGTAAACTGATCATGAATGAATGCGGACCTCTGCTCTCCTTGGCTCCACCTCAACACAGGTGTGTTTGTGCTCCTCCTTCCTCTCCCTGCCTCCCCACCTGTCCATTAGACATTCTCAGACACACCTTCACACACATTCCATGCCATTCTCACCCTTAATCATCTTTCTCCTTCTACTACTGTGTGTGTGTGTGTGTGTGTGTGTGTGTGTGTGTGTGTGTGTACTTGGAATTGAATCAGGGGCATTTTACCACTAAGTTATATCCCCAGCCCTTTAAAAAAATTTTTTTTGGTACTACAGATTGAACACAGAGGGGGTCTACCTCTGAGCTACACCTCCAATTGAGGATGGCCTGGAACCTGAGATCCTCCTGCCTCAGCCTCCCAAATACTGAGATTACAGGCATGTATCATCATTTCTGGCCCTTTTCCTTTTTAAAATTTTTGTCTCACTAAATTGTCCAATGTGGCCTTCAACTTGGGATCCTCCTGCCTCAGTCTCCCAAGTAGCTGGGATTACAGGCATCCGCCACCTCAAAGAAGACCTTCTAGTCTCTTTTGTCTAACATCCTGGAATGCACTCCTTCTATAATATTTATGGATTCACTAAGTTTCTGACAAAGCTATACCCTGGGATTTATCTGGTTCCACAGTATTGAGGATCTCATGGTAATTTACTGCAAAGTTCCCTTCACTAATGATCTCAGTGCCTTTAAAATTATATCTCTAAAATAAAAAATAGTGACAACACCAAATATTGGGGAGGATGTGGAGAAACTAGACCATCCATACACTGTAGATGGGAATGGAAAATGGCAGTCTCTGAGAAAACAGAATACGCAGCCATGATATGACCCAGCAGGTGCAGTCTTGGAATTTATTCCAGAGAAATGAAAACATTATGTTCATAAAAACATATAAAAATGTTTGTAGCACCTTAATTCACAATAGGACCAAACTGTAAACAACTCAGATGTCCTTCTAAGGGCCAAGGATTAAATCAATTGTGGCACATTCACACCACAGAGTTTAAGTTGCAGAGGGCCTCATTAAGTAGCTGAGGCTGGCTGTGAACCTGGATCCTCCTGTCTCAGTCTCCCAAGTACTGGGATTACAACTGTGCGCCACCACGCCTGGCCTTATAGAACATTCTTGAAATGACAAAAATTACAGAGGGAAAGGGGAGGTGGGTATGGTTACAACAGGGCAACAGGAGGGGGTCCTATGGGGATGGAACTATTCTGTTCCTTACCCATGGTGGTGGATAAAGTAGTCTACACATGTGATTGAACTACATGTAGAACTGGGGAAATCTAAACAAGATCACTGGATTATAGCAGTGTTGATTTCCAGTTGTGATACTGTACTATAGTTACACAAGAGGTTACCGCTGGGGGAAACCCGATAAAGAGCACTGGGCTCTCTGTGTGTTCTTTCTTACAATTGCATATGAACCCATGATTAGGTCAAGATAAGAGACTTAATTAAAGCCAGGTGTGGTGGTGAACACCTATAGTCCCAGCTACTCAAGAGGCCAAGGCTGAGAACTACTTAAGCCTAGGAGTTCAAGACTAGGCTGGTCAATATCGTGAGGCTCTGTCTTAAAAAAAAAAAAAAAGTTTAATTAAACAAACTATCCAAGTCGAAATTCTTTCACTCACTCAATGAACAGTTATTGAGAACTCACAAGGTCCCAGGTACCTTGCCAGGTGCTAAACCCGAGATGTGTGGTCCCTGCTCTCATAGAGCTTACTTTACGGTGCCGTAGGAAAGAAAAGTCCACAGTACGTAGGACTTCGCAGAAATAAAAATAATAGACATGGAAGGCACACCTGGTTGTAGCAAGTCTGGTAAATTATAAAACAGCACACGAGAAGCCTGGGGATCTGTTGCACTTTGCTCAGCTCAAGACCCACCATCTATTTGGGCCTGGGAGACGCTACCTATACTGATTCCTGCCAAGTGGAACGTCGGCACACCGGCTCCCTCCCTTCCTAACTCCTCAGAGACACTGGCTTCTCCTTTTCTGTAAGGTCAAGGCTGACGGGTTTTCCAGTGTAGAATTTGGTTTGGGAAACACTGTTCCACATGGAATCTATGAATGCATGACTGAAAACTGCTAAATAGAAAACATAAGGGAAGAAACATGAGCAGATACCACACGTTGCTGCGTACCTCCCTTAACCACCTGCAGATCTACTTCTTTGGGGAAATCCCTCCCTCGGAAGTCTGTTTCCCAAGGTTCTCAAAGTTTCCCTCTTAGGATTTACCAAACCTGCCTCCATCTGCACCCAGACCTGAAAGTGGGCCGTGCTATCTGGAGCGGGTACTTCTGTACAGATCCCAGGGGGCTGGACTGTGTAGAAAAGCACAGTGACTGTTCCCACCCTCACTCCTCAGCGTGGTCCTTCCACCCGAGCTCATTCAAAATGCAGGATCTCAGACCCTACTTGAGACCCCTGAAACAGAGGCAGCATTCTGATGAGATCTCGCAGGGATGGATATGCAGGCTGGAGGCTGAGAAGCACTGATTCTCAACCGTGGATCTGAAACCTAGCTCTATGTCAGAATCTTCTGAACTTTTTTCCCTAATTTTTTTTTTTTCTGGTGGTACTGGAGATTGAACCCAGAGGCATTCTACCTCTGAGCCACACCCCCAGCTGTATTTTGTTTTTTATTTTGAAACAGAGTCTCATTAAGTTGCTGAGGCTGGGCCCAAACCTATGATCCTCCTGTCTCAGCCTTCCAAGTACTGGGATTATAAGCATGTGCCACCATGCCCAGCTTCTAATTTGTTTTATTATGAAATACTGCACGATAAAGGATAATAAAGAATTATGTAATGAACATTACAGATACACTTGAAATCCCTGTGTATCTCTCTCTGACCCCATTTCCATCGCTCGCTCTCCCTTGACACATCACTATTTGGGCTTATATTTCTCTATTTCTAGTCTGTGTACTTATTCATAAATACTATATTGTTTAGCATGTTTTAAATATTTACACAAATGAATGCTATACCATGCATAGCTTCCTGTAGCTAATTTCTTTGGTTGAACAATATGCTTTTTAAAAATTTTTTGGTACTAGGGATGGAACCCAGAGGCATTCTACCTCTGAACTACACCCACAGCCCTATTTTATTTTGAAACAGGGTCTCACTAAGTTGCTGAGACTGGTCTTGAACCTGCAAACCTCCTGTCTCAGCCTCTCAGGCACTGTAATTACAGGTGTGTACCACCACCATGCCCGAAGAACAATATGCTTTTGAGATTTGTACCCTTTCTGATTCATTCTCCTCTGAGCAGTTTATGAGTTCTAACACATCCTAGTCGACACGTGGTATTGTCAGGCGTTAGTTTCTGCCAATGTGAGGATATGCAAAGTTATCTCACTGAGATATGTTTCTAATGGGCATTCCCTTGCTGGCCTAAGGGACATCTGTGGTGCTTATTGATCATTTGGGCTATTTAGGGGGAGGTAATAGGGGTTGAATCCAGAGGCATTCTACCTTGAAGCCACACTCCCAGCCCAATTTTATTTCTTATTTGGAAACAAGGACTCATTAGGTTGCTGAGAGCCTCGCTAAGTTGCCAAGGTCAGCTTTGAACCTGGGATCCTCCTGTCTCAGCTTCCCAAGTACTGAGATTACAAGTGTGTGCCACCATGCCTGGCCATTTGGGCTATTTTTTCCATGATCATCCTATGCTAAATCCTTTGTAGCTAGGTGTGGTGGCACATGCCTGTAATCCAAGTACTTGAGAGGCTGAAATAGGAGGGTCGCAGGTTTGAGACCAGCCTTGGCAACTTAGCGAGGCCCTCAGCAACTTAGTGAGTTTTTTAGTTTCAAACTAAAAAATAACATAGGACTGGTGATGTAGCTCAGAGGGAGAATGTACCTGGGTTCAATCTCTAGTGATATTCTCTCTCTCTCTTTCTCCCCTTTGTTCACCCCTTTTTAGTGTGTTATTGATCTTTTTCTAACTGATTTGTAGGATTTATTCTGAACGCCAACCCTTTTTGTTAATGTATTACAGATATTCTCTTCCAGTCAGTGGTTTTTCTTTTGTTCCTAGTATCTTTGGATCATGCAGAAAATTGTAAATTCTAATGTGGATTATTTTTAATCTTTTCCTGTATGGTCTTAGTTTTTCTGACTTGAGAAATCCTTCCCTACCATGATGTCATAAAGATAGACTCTCTTATTCCCTGCAAAAGTTTTAAAGTTTGCTTTGTAATTCTCCTCATCTAAATATGTAAATGCCAAGTTCCCACTGCAGACCTTTTTAATCCGCATCTTCAGGAGTGAGATCTATGTACCTGTATTTTTAGCCAAAATATATTCCATCAGCAATTCTCTACAGCCAGCTTAAGAAACCCTGGCAGATTCATTTCTCACCACTGGATGCCAATGAAAGGCATTTCCTCTACAAAATCTCAGGAAGCCACCTCATCTCTGCCGCCTTCACTGGGTTGGAAGAGACTTCGGGAGATGTCTAGGTTCAAAGACTTAAGGACCATCTGGTGTCCAACCTACTATCTGTGACCAAGCATCCTCTCCCAGGTACTTGAAAAAATAACTCTCTAGTCTCTCTGTACCCACTAGTGGGGATACAAAACACACTATGTCTCCACTCTTCCTGTTTAACAGTTTTTATTTCTATATTGAGTTGAAATCCATCACAGCTTAACTTCCACCAGCTGGTCCCACATTTATACTCTTCATTTTTCCTTCGCTTCCTCCCAATTACTCTCACGCCCCCAGCCACCTGTCTAGTCTGGCTCCATTTCCCCCCCTCGGCCCTCCAGCCATACCACCTTCCTTCCTTTTCCTTGCTGGGCATCTTCTCTCCTTAGGACCTCGAGTGCGGCCCCCCGGCAGCCCCCTTTTCCCAGCAACTCTCCCCCAGGCTAGGGATTATAACTAGGGCATCTGACCAGCGTCTGCCTCCCCTCCTGAAGTGAGCCCCACAATGGTTGGTTCCCTGTTGCTCCTGTTTAAGGCCGAATCTTCAGCACCTCCCCTTATGCCTGGTGTAGAGTCGGCTCTTAGTGGGCTTTGCTGGATGATGGATGGTGGGAAGAATAAATGAATTAGTGAAAGCAAGCCAGTCAGCTCTCTGGGGCCACATAAGATCAGTTAAGGCCACTTGTACAGGAAAGTCCTTCGGCATGTCTGAGAGCCATCATGTCTTTAATTTTTTTCGTATTTGCAGGCGGCCAGGAGTGACATGAGATGGGAAGTCCAGCTAAACTGGATACGTGCGGGAAGAAGGAGCAGGGTAAACACACGGCTGTCTTCACAACTTTCTCTAGGGCAGCAATCCCTGTGTTCCTGGCTGCTCTGAGGCTGGAGTGAGCTGCCTTATACAGCTTATTCGTGACATTTGTTTTTGAGTCGGACATAAAAAGACTGCAAATGTTGCCTCAGGTTAGTTTCAAGAATTTCATTTCAGAGGTTAATACAATGCCAGTAGTCCAAATGAACAAAGAGAATGTTGGGGGGGAAGGTGCTATCACAAGGAACAGGTTGTGGTGTGGCTCACTGGCTGTCAGTTCATGATGAAGCTGGCATTTCCTATTCCTAGAAATTGGAATCTTTCAGCCAGCTGTGGTGGCACATGCCTATAATCCCAGCACTAGGAAGGCTGAGACAGGAGGATCGAAAGTTCAAGGCTAAGTTCAGCAACTCAGCAAAAGCCCCCAGCCACTAGGTGAGACCCTGTTTCAAAATAAACAATAAAGTAGGGCTGAGGGGTATAGATCAGAGGTAGGATGTTCCTGGGTTCAATCCTCAGTACCAAAAAAAAAAAAAAAAAAAAAGAAGTCATACAAATATAGAACTCTGAACCAAAATTTAGATAAATTAAATCTATATGTTTAAAGAAATTAAGATTTTTGGCAAGAAATATTCCCATTGTGAGTCTCAGTGCTAACAACCATAAAACAGGGCTTGATTAATAATAATTCAACAAATACTTAAAATCAGGACACCTTCCTATCGGATTTAATGAGGAAAGGCAGAAGAGGCACTTATCCTAGTGTCCTGCTTGAGCACAATAAATATTGAAATAAATGCGGGCCGTGCAATGTGCCCCCTTTTAGGAAGCTGTGCAGCTGAGCACCAATGGCACAGAGAAGAAAAACAGTCTTTGTACAAGACTAGAGGAAAGCTAGAGTTTGCTAGACAGTCTAACATTTTCTCACTTTGGGAAAGAAAAACTTTTATTTAATCCTTTTATATTCTACAGCTCGAGCCTGCAAACGAACCTGATAAAAGACAGATTAACCGGAGAGAATGTGTTCAAATTTGATTTTAAATATTACATGCATGGGGGCGCCACAGAAAAGAAATGAAAACCCAAAGAAACAAGGAGACGCGGGGGCTTACACACCACTTTAACAAAAGGTAACAGATGGTGGAGGAGCAATTGGACAAAGAAAAGGGGGCTTGGGGACTCGAGGGGTGGTAAATCGGGGGAAGGTCAATATGGGGGAGACTAATGGGAGATGAGGGCTATTTGGTGAGGCTTGTTTCTGCAGATTCATCTGGCGCCTTCTCTGCCCCTGGCTAAAAAAGTGGTTCTCCTCTCAATGCAGGAGAAGAGGATTTATGTTCTGCTTTTAGGTAGATAGAGGAAGGGAAAGAGGTTGTCCCACGTCTGCTTTTTCTCATTTGCCTTCAGGTTAAATTAATCCTTATGCCAAAGTGGCATATTTTGGGGTGGCCTATTCTGATTCTTTCACAGCCAATGCCAATAGGTGAAAAATGTAGTCTCAAACATAAAAGTAAAAAGCTTGTGGAACTGACATGAATTTTGCCTCCAGGTGGCCCAGGAGACAGGGAAGGCCCTGGGCTACTCCCGAAATGCTTTCTGTGTTGTACTCTAATTTTGTGGACTGAGCCCTGTGAGCATCTGCTCCGTGCTTATCTCTGCTCAGTTTCCCTCTGGACACATTCAGCCTACGGAGTGACAGAAAAGCAGCTTACTTTGCTTTTAAGGTCAAACTATATTTTTGAAAGATCTAAAATGTTTACTCAAAGCCGCTCGGGCTCTGAAATAGTCTCCTAAGAAAACAAAAGCATGAAACCAAGGGCGCTTATGGTGGTGAGCGAAGACAGGTCGCTAATAGATAACCCGCACATATGGAGACACAGGAAGCAAAAGCATTTAAACTAAGAGCATTTATTACTACTGGTGATGAAAGCCACCAGCCTATTTCTAAGGCCAAAATGGGATTTATAAAAATGGGTCCTGGCTAAGGTGAATTTAGGGCAGGGCAGTCCAAACTATGGCCTCTCGCCTCTTCAAAGCACTGATTAAAAAGCCTAATACCATCTCATCGCTATTTATAGTGTGCTCTTATAGTGCTCTGTACTGTACTTTGAGTTGAGGTGAGCACCAGAAATGGGTTGCTAGTCCTTGAGGAATATAAACTTTGAAAGAACTGAAGACTAGGATAGTCAAAGGAATACAATTCTTAGTAATGGCATAACCTCCTTGGGGAAACTGATTGCTTTCAGCAGCTATTCCTGCAGGGGATACGGAGCTCAACAGTGAGCAGGGCATCGAGAAAGGGGCCAGGATGTCCTCACAGAGAGCAAGGCCATCTTCCTTCCTGATTTTAGGTCACACGGAGCAGCAACAAATGAGTCCTGTTCCTGGGCCTCGGTCTATCAGCGCATCCTTCACTCCACGCCACCTTGGATGGTGATGATCTACTTCCTCTTCCTTCAAGTCAGGCCACCTCCCTCCCTGGGGACCTCAGTGTGCCCCAGTCTTCAAACATTACCTCGATGCTCGTGACTCCCCAATAATAAGGGAGAAGAAAAAGCAGAAGCAAACCCACCTCACAAATTCACCTGTCTTATAACTGTTGGAGCTTTGGGAGCTTGCTAATCAATCCACCCCTCTCCTCTCTAGGTTTGGAATCAGTTGAGAATTAGTGACAGGAGTCACAAAAATGAAAATAAAAATACAAATTTCCTTACCCGCAGTGTTTCATTGGCAAGAGAGGCTGAGTCCTACAGCCATATGGGCTTCCTATTCTTCCCCCAAGTTCAGACATTGGAACAGCCCTTGTGGGAGCGTCGGATCTGCAGAGGGACAGACGGTTACCCAGATGGTGGCCAGGGGAATTGCTGTCTCATGACTGCCAGGCTCCAACAGGGAACAGAGACAGACGGGGCCTCCACACTGGCCTCTAGAAGATGGGATGTGTTTCCCAAATAAACCAGAAGGTGAGATCAACCACAGGTTCTGTGGGCAAGCAGATCCCAAGAGGGAGAGAGGAAAGGGAAAAGGGACAAGTTAGCCGGCCAACTTCTTTCTTCCATAAGAGTGGAGAAGTTTCCTCATGGAAACAGAAGAGCAGGGGATGGGTTTCCTCTAACAGTAAACCCCAAAGCTTACTTTCTAGCACTGCTTTAAAATAAAGTAGCCCTTCAATCTGGAGCAAGCAACGTCTTTCAAAGCTTTTCAAAGAGATTTTA
>PVLC010027302.1:0-21892 GCA_004027655.1 Graphiurus murinus
ACTGATAGAGTCTGTGGTTTATTTACATATGGGCCACTCTTGGTGTTCTTTCTATGGGTTTAGACAAATGTGTAATAAATAACACGCACCCACCATTGTAGTTATCAGACAGAATAGTTTCACTGCCCTAAAAATCCTGTGCTCTGTCTGTTCACCCCTCTTCCTCCCCTAACCACTGGCAACTACCAATCCTTCTACTGACTCCAGAGATTTGCCTTATGTGTGGTCTTTTCAAACTGGCTTTCACCTAGCAATATGCATTTAAATTTTCTCTGTGTCTTTTCATTGCTCAATATCTCATTTATTTTTAACATCAAATAATATTTCATTGTCCAGAGGTATCAGAGTTTATCTTTCACCCACTGATGGACATTTTGTTTGCTTCCAGGTCTTGGCAATTATGAATAAAGCTATTATAAACATCTGTGTGTAGGTTTTTGCGTGGACATTGGTTTTCAGTTCATTTGGGTAAATACCAAGGAGCACAATTGCTGGATCACATGATAAGAAATGTTTAGTTTCCTAGGACACTGCCAAACTCTTCCAAAGTGGCCATGCCATTTTCTGTTCTCACAAGCAATGAATGAGCTTCTGTTGCTCCACATCCTCTTCAGCATTTTGTGGCAGTGTAATGTATTTTTAAAGCTTTTATTTGTATCTTCTGCCATACCTTTTTGTAGCATTTCAAAGCAAATGCTGATAGAAGTGATCAAATGAGATACAGAAAACCTTAAATTTCTTAATGTTAAGATTGGAATGCAATGGGTTAGACAAATAAATAAATAAAAATAAAAAGAATAAAAAGATTAGAATGGAGCTAGTGTTTGTATCCTGGGATGCTGGGACTTGGAACATTTGATTCCTGTAATCTCAGTACTTGGGAGGCTGAGACAGGAGGATCACAGTTTTCAGGCCAACTTTAGCAACTTAATGAGAATTTGTTTCAAAATAAAAAATAAAATAGGACTGAGAGTGTAGCTCAGAGGTAAAATGCCCCTGGGTTCAATCCCCAGCTACACACACACACACACACACACACACAAATTGGGTTTTAATGTAAAATGCATCTTAACATTTCTTAAATTCCCTGACTCATTGGGAGACCTTTTTAGTATATTTGAATTTCTACAAGGCAAAGTAATAAAATCCTCTCTTACAAATAGATATTTTTCATCAAAGACAAATAGATGTTTGTTAACATGTGATCTGGGAAGTGAGTTTATAGGAGTTTTATTTTTAATGCTGTCTTTACCAATTGCCTTGAATTTTTTTGCCCTTTATTATGATAAAGTGAAAAAAGTAGAATAAACGTTATCTTAAAATTCCTACTGGATTGTCATTTTCATGACAATCCTTGACAATCCATGACAAACCTTGCACAATGCCTACATTGTGTTGGCATCTGCAATTTAGTATTGGTTATTAAATTTAAGAAATGATTTAGAACTAAGGAAGGTTTTCCTGTCATTCCCTGCTCTCCAAGTAGCAGTTGACCTGCATATGCTTGTTAACGCCATGTATGTGTCTGCGTGTGAGGCTGTGCACATTTACCGCAGCCAACACCAAGTCCTTGCTATGAGCAGGAATGGGGTTATCTTGGTGGCAAGTCTATTGAGGTGGGTATTTATTGTTTTCCACTTACCAGGGAAGTTAGGGAGGTGCAGAGAGATCTTGTTCACGATTACTGAAGTACTGAGGCCAGGATGTGAGTGCATTCTGGAGACACCTAAGCTCTGTGATCCCTGCCCTAAGCATTGCTGGTGGAAGAGGCTTTTCAGGAGAGTACCTGGGCCAGTCATGGGTGGGTTTTGCTGATTACACACATTTGCCCCAAAGTTTCGATCACTGACTGGCTTTAATTTGTGTTTGTATAATGTCAGTGCTAAATTTACACCTTTAACTCCCAAGCATAATTTGAGTTATATCACATTTTTTTTTTTTCAGTTTGCTCTGTTGTGTGTCAGCAGGGGGAAAATTATCTGAAAAGAAAAATTCTACATCTGGACTAGCCACCAGCCCTACTTTATTTTTTATTTTGGAACAGGGTCTTGCTAAGTTGCGGAGGCTGTCCTTGAATCTGTGATCCTTCTGTCTCAGCTTCCAAATATTGGGGTTACAGGCATGCACAACCGTGCTGGGCTCGAAAAGCCATTTTTTGATCAGGCTTGACAGTTTGTCCTCCTGTTCAGACCATCTTAAAGATATATCTGAGCTGGGCACGTTAGTGCACGCCTGTAATTCCAGTACTTGGAAGGCCTTCAAGAACAGAGGGTCGTAGGCTTGAGGCCAGCCTCAGCAACTTAGTGAAACCCTGTTTCAAAATAAAAATAAAATAGGGGATTTTATTGAACTCTTGGATTCAATCTCTAGTACCTCCCCTCAAAAAAAGATATATCTGGCTGTATTCCTCAAAAGTAAAAGTAACTATTTCCTTAAACTGTGTGTGTGTGTGTGTGTGTGTGTGTGTGTGGTAGTGGGGATTGAACCCAGGAACATTCTGCCTCTAAGCTGCACCCCAGCCCTATTTTATTTTGAAACAGGGCCTCACTAAGTTGCTGAGGCTGGCTGTGAGCCTGCAATCCTCCTGTCTCAGCCTCCCAAGTACTAGTATTACAAGTGTGCACCACTGTGCCTGGCTGAAGCTTTTGATTCTCACTCCTCTTGACCATGTAAAATAGACTGTTTATAGAAAATAATAAGGAAGTCCCCCTACCAAGAGGTAATTGACTAACATTTAAATTGTTTTTGCCTATTTTCCATTTATACCCAACTTCAATTAGTCTTGCATCACCTGTCTCCCCTCCACTTGATTATAATTAGCATTTTGATGAAACAGTTAATAAAAGTGTGGTTGTGTAAACAAGTGTTGATTGAGTGCTTACTATCTGCTGAAGCCAGTTAGCCTCGCCCGGAAGACTAAAGTTGAGTGTTCTCGCTCTTGTTTGAACTTATCTAGGGGAGGTTTCCCTCAATCTTTACGCAACAAAGGGATATTTTATAATGTACTTCAAAATTTATCACTTTAAGCAATTCGGGTTTTCATACTTTGGAATTTCTTAAAAGTGTGCCTATGTCTTTTTCAAAGATATAAATGCATGCTGTCCCATTTTGAATTTAATCATCGGTGCATTTACTAATAACAACCACTGGGTGGCAGCAAAAGAACACAGAAGATTTTCTGTTGCTTTTGTGGACACAAAATGAAGCGAAAAGCTGTTCTTTGGATTTCATGGGCAATGAAGAGAAAAACAAAAACAAAAACAAAAAACAAAACAAAAAAAAACAGTGATTAAAACTTGACATGTAACTATAGCAGACGAGACCGAAACACATCTCATGACTAAATATATGTTACCCTAAGTATGAAAGTTAAATTTGTATTTTATTATTACCAAGGTCAGATTGTAAAGTTGCCTTTTTTCCTTTCTTTTAGTCACAAAAATATCTTTCAAGATTTCTGTGCAATTATTTTTCTATTTATAATGGTGAAGAAAATGTCCCAAACCAGATACGAATAAAAACTTGTTCAGTAACACCTTGTGAACAGATTTTCAATGCCAAGGAACGATGGAAAGGAGCCATTTTTCTTGACAACCAGCTTTAAAAAGAGCATTTTTAGTGAAAAACCGAGATTGGGGATCTTGTTCATAGATAAGAGTTTGTTTTCCTTTTTCTTTTAAAAAATTGCTTAGCAAGCAGATTTTAAGTAACGTGAGTCTCTTGGCAGATTCATACCATGCCTACAAATTTACAATGGTTTAGTTCTAAGCTGAGTACCTTATGATATCACAAACTAAAAATGTTTAATGATCAAGAGGAAGAAACAAGTTAAAAAACATTTATTTTTGCTTGAAATCTGTTTAGGTGAAAATAGAGCTTCCCATTTCTCCCAAATGATTTTCAGCCTTATTTTCTTACTTTAAAAGAATCCTTTCTTTTAGTTTTTAGAAACAAATATATTTTCTTTTGTCTAGAGAGCTGAGTACTAAATGAAGCCAGGGTATCATTCTGGGCTGTGTTCTGGAGGGTCATGGAAGAACACTGTGTTTCTTCTCTGTTGAGCTTGGGGCCTTCCAGTTTCTTGGGAGTCTGACCCTTCTTGATTTTATTTCTTTCTGGCAACATTATCATTGCCTTTTCACATATGTATGATATGGGTCAATGAACCTTATGTTATTTGACTCTTAGTTGAATTAGAGGCTAGGGATGTAGCTCAGTGGTAGAGTGTTTGTTTACCATGCATGAGGCGCTGGGTTCAATCTCCAGTTCAGAGGAAAGAGGAGAGGAGAGGGGGTGTGGGGAGAGAGAGTGAGTACAGTAAAGTTTGAGGTTTGGGAAAATGGCGGGTTTTTCTTCCCTAATGGAAATAGGTAGGCCATCAGATTCTTGAGTACTCAAGATAGTCCCGCAGTATTTATAGGTATTGAGACCCGGAACCCTAATGTCAAAGTATAGCTGATAATCTTCCTGGGCTCTGACCATCAGTATCTGCTACAAACCAAGAAAAAGGAGAGGGTTTGTTTATTTATTTATTTATTTATTTATTTATTTATTTATTTATTTATTTATTTATTTATTTAATTTTGCAGTACTGAGGATTGAACCCAGGGGCATTCTACCTACCAGCTACACCCCCAGTCCTATTTTTTATTGTTTATTTTTATTTATTTATTTTTTTGCAGTACTAAGGATTGAACCCAGGGGCATTCTTCCTCCGAGCTATACCCCCAGTCCTATTTTTTATTCTTTATTTTGAAACCAAGTCTCACTAAGTTGCGGAGGGCCTCACTAAGTAGCTGAGGCTGGCCGCGAACCTGGATCCTCTGGTCTCAGCCTCCCGAGTACTGGGATTACAAGCCTGTGCCACCATGCCTGGCTAGGAGAGGGTTTCTTATTTTCATCATTCTGTGTGTGTGTGGAGGAATGGGGGGTAGTGGGGATTGAACCCAGGGACATTCTACCTCAGAGCTATACCCCCAGCCCTATTTTATTTTGAAACAGAGTCTCACTAAGTTGTGGAGGGTTTCAACCAAGTTGCTGAGGCCGGCTGTGAACCTTCTATTCTCCTGTCTCAGCCTCTCAAGTACTAGGATCACAGATGTGCACCACCACACACAGCTCATTTCCTCTTACAGTATTTTTGAGGGAGAGGAAGAAGGAGGGAAAGACTTCATTGCTTCAGTGAAAGATAGATTTGTGTGAGATGTATTTAGTTTCTTCTTTAGATACTATGTAAAGTCACTATGTTGAAAGAGTCTAATTTGCTTATTTTGATTGTCCAAAGCGTTTGGGGGAAAGAGGACTGTAAATCCTCTTGGGAAATTTCTAGGAAAGAAATGTCTATACCCTCTATACCCTTCGTCAGTAATAATCACTTATAATTTCCCCATGTCTATCATTTTGTCACATGATTTTTATTTATATTGACTGTCTACTAAGGGAGATTATAAGTAGAACAAGGCAAGGTTCATTTTGAAACTCAGTGGTGATAAATCTAAAGGATACAGCCAAATATAATTTTTACCTGTCTTTTATAGACTACAGAGACCTATCTTTCAAGTTGAATGGTGTATGTTGTTGTAGATTTATTATTTTTATGGCTATTTTATATTTCATCAAATTTGATAATCTAATGTTAGGTTACTGAGTCCTAAAATGCATCTCTGATAAATATCTCACTAGGATACTTTCCAGTGTAAATTGCAGAACATCTGAAAGAATAGCACAACACAGCTTCAACTTCTCCATTCTGTCAGTGACTGTTGACTTGGAATAAATCACTGGAACTGCATCTGCTTCTCCATCTAAATATATGTATACATTATTTTTTTGTACTGGGGATTGAGCCCAGGGGCATTCTACCTCTGAGCTACACCCTCAGCCCTTTTTATTTTGAAACGGTCTTGCTAAGTTGCTGAAGATCTTGCTAAGCTCCTAAGACTGGCCTCGAATTTGTGATCCCTTGGTTCAGCCTCCCAAGTACTAGGATTATAGGTGTGTACCACCATGCCCGGCTTGCTTATCCGTTTATAGTGGGCACAGCCATGCTCATTTTCCTCCATTGACTATACAAATTCCAATGAAAATCAGATTTTTTGGGAAGAAAATGCCACTTAAAATGTTATGTTGGTAGCACTAAAATTCAGATGATATTGTGCATCAAAACTGTGAAGCTTTAATGGAAAGTTCCTTTTATAGTTTGTTCTCTATTTTCCTTGTACCAAGTAAGGTTTCTAAGTTAATAGTTGAAGAGGTCATTTCAAGAAATTAGAGTGTTCAGACCGTGCACTTAGAAGGTTCTTTGGCTGAAACCTGGCCCTGAAGTCATATTTATTCTGTTTTGGACAGCTAAAATTTTTGCTGGGTTATTTGATATTATGGGCCAATCCTTCAAGGGGTCAGACAGTGATAAATTTCTATCAAAAGCAAAGAACTTTATCTTATATGAGAAAGTATCAACCTTACTCTAATTCATTTAGAAAGAAGGCCATATGGTGCAAGGAATAGATTCCCTTGTTTTTGTTATTAAAATTATTCTTATTGGGTGCATGCCTGTAATCTCTGTGCTTGGGAGGCTGAGACAGGAGGATTATAGGTTCTAGGCCAGCCTCAGCAACTTAGAAATTTACAGAGACCCTGTTTCAAAGTAAAACATAAAAAAAGGGCAAAGATGTAGCTTAAAAAAAAAAAAAGGTGTAGCTCAGAGGTAGAACATTCCTCGGTTCAATCCCTGATAATCCCCCCCATAAAAAATTTTGTTCCTCTTGACTCAGATACACTATCTAGACTCTCAGCTCTGGTTTCCCATGAGCATCATTCCAGGAGTTTAGGGAAAAAAATTTCCATGTCCAGGCCTCATCCCAGAAAAACAAATCAGATGTTTTGGGGACAGAACCCAGGCATTGTTACTGTTTGAAGCTCCTCTGCATGTATCATGATGTATCCAGGGTTGAGAACCACCAATCTAAAGATTGCAGTAGAGAATAACTTGGCCAAGGCTGAAACCACAGAACAGCCCTCAACATCCATTACTATGTTCTTGCTTTTATTATCTTACTTTTCTAAAAGGGGATGTGTAATTTGAAGATAAACAAAAGACACAACAACAAAGATGTGTTCAGAATTGGATAGCTAATCTTGTCAGCTAATCATGGTTCTCCCCAGGACCTTAGCTACACCACTGAGAGGGAAAGGGAAATTCCTTCCTCCCAGCCTACACACTATACTATTCATTATAAGACACATAAAAATGAACATAAGATTCATCTTAGCCATCTTAGATACTGCTGAAGTTCCTAGAAACAGAAAAAAAAAACACAATAAAAATAGTTTTCCCAACTTGAACATAAGCCCATTTGATAATGACAGGTCTTAGGAAGTTAGTGGTTTCCCTATTCTGTCTGAAATTATAAAAAAGGAAAGAAACTTCATGCCTCAAGATATTCAAACAATTATACAAAATCATTTGTATCTATATACAAACAAAAATACACTTAGGAGATAGCAGGAATAGAATCAAAGCTTTCGATTTCATTGTGTGGTGCAAAGAAGATTGACCCAGGAAATAGAAATGGCGTCTGGACTTGAGTTGACCCTGGCTAGCTAGCTGGGATGCTAAAATTTTCTTTTACTTTCATTTAATTTCAGTTTTTCTCATTTAGAAAAATGCACGGATGATTCTGGCAAGCCAGATATGTTATCTGCGACTTCTAAGATCCTTATCCACTTTTTAAATCAATCCTGCTGTAGAGATGAGAAGTTCTAACTAGCTATGGACTTGCTTTAGAAATATTCCAACTACAGGTCATAATTTTGGCTGGGTGAGTCGAAAAGAATGTTGATGTCCTTTACTATCAATTGCATTTGTCTCCTTTTATGAGGAAGATAATGTAGACATTGGATTAGATTTCAAGACTGTCTTAGAAAGACACATTACACAGAGAACTGGGGAATATTCTTTTCACTGATTATGTTACAGACAGTAATGTTTAACATGGAACATAAATCAGCAAAGTAAATGAACAAGAGTTGGGTATATTTTAAAAATGAAATTCGCCATATACTTGGATGTTTCACGTATAGTTGGTGCTCAACAAATGTTTGCTAAATGTTGAGGGAATTTGAAACAATAAAAAGTAATTTCTCATTTTCAAGTGCTAATTTGAAGAGATTCTAAAAGAATCAAAGGCTTTTGGCCATAAAATGTATTTTTTTAATTTAAATTGTGTTTCCTAAAATGATTAAAATTTGGATATAGTAAAATTGGAAAAAAATTTATCACTGAACAGGAATGGCAATCTTTAATTACATAGTGCTTAAGCTAATATCTTGTGTAATGATTTTGAAAATCTTAAAAAATTTGAAACAAGCTTTGAAATATCTTTATCAAAACCACAATCTCAATGAACAACTCTAAGATGGGGTGTACATCAGTAACCATGATGAAATTGGTTATAACAAAGCTTGTGGCTATATAGTTTGTTGAAATCTTGAAGAAAAGTGAGTCATATTAATATTCTTATATGACCACTTGTTTAATATTTTCTAAAGGAAATAAATTTGGTCACATAAGTATTTGGGTTTTTTCCTATTGGAAATTCCTTTGAATTTTGTAACTATAACTGAGAAACTATGTGGGGATGGGAAGAATTAGAAAACTTTTTGTCTGCCTAGTCCTCTTGTTTAAGATTAAAAAGGAAGGAGGAAATTACATATAAGTGTCTTCAGCTGGGTATGGTAGTGCACACCTGTATTTCCATCCACTACAGAGGCTGAGGCAGGAGGATTGCAAGTTTGAGGCCAACCTGTGCACAGCTAGGCCCTGTTTAAAAAAAAAAATAGTGAGGCCCTGTTTCAAAAAAAAAAAAAAAAATTAAAAAGAGGCTGAGGGTGCAGTTCAGGGGTAGAGTGCTTGCCCAGCATGCACAAGGCCACAGATTCAATCTTCAGGACAATAAACAAAATAAAAAATGTCTTCTACTCTTAATGATGGAAGAAAGAGGAAGTTTGACTCTCCTACTGAAAACAGCTTGACAAGCTGGACCGAAACAAGCCAACAAACAAAGAAACACTAATGAAAGATCCCAGAAAGCTAAAGTATAGTAAAGAATACCAAGGCCAGGATCTGTAAGCTGAGGAGTGTCCCAGGGCATGAGTTACTTCTTTTCTGGAGACCAAGGCTGAGAGGCATGGTCACATAATGGTTGTGATGCCCCATGAAACTAGGGCATCAGGGATTGGATCCAGATCCCAGCATGGTTGGGAAAGAGTTCTTGTACCCCCCAAGAAGCACAAAAAAGTGAATGGGAAGTTGATCCTTGTAGGTGATCCAGAATATTAGTATTCCTAGATACTAGATGAAGAAAATATAAATACCTTCTGGAAAAACAATATTATTATCCAAGGCCTCAAGTCTCTTCTTTCAAGAAATTTTGCAAATACAATATTCAGGGAATAATAATAATAATAATAATAATAATAATAATAATAAAAAATATCCAGACAAGAGACATGAGTGAAAGAAGACAGGAAGAACACAAAGGAAATAGACTTACAAGGGCTCCAGATACTGGCATTAACAGATGCAGAATATAAAACAAATACACCTTGGTGAAGGTGGTAAAGGACAAGGTTGAAAATTTTGCAGATGGCGAAACAATTAAAAAAAGACCAAATGAAATCTGGAACAGAAAATTTAACAACTGAGATAATAAACTCTTGGTAGTTGGATTTAACAGCAGATTAATACAGCTGATGAGAGAATTAGTGAACAGCTGGGAAGTCTAAAGAAAGTATCTAGAGTGAAACTGGGAGAAATGAAGGATGGGAAATCAGATGAGAGTAAAAGCCATGAGGATGAAGTAAAAACTCAACCTTAATTGTAGCTGAAGTTACCTGTGGAGAGGAAAAAGAGAATGGCGTGGGAGCAAAATTTGAATAAAATAGAGATATGAATTTTTTTTAACACTGATGAAATTTAGCAAGACACAAAGAAGATCTATGACTCTAAAAAAAGATAGAAAATCATATTTAGTCACATCATGCTAGTATTACTGAAAACCAAAGTGTAAAAGTGAAAAAGTTAAAAAATGAAGATTGCCCTCAAAGATGCAACAGTTGTACAGACAATGGACAGAAATGATGGAAATTAGAAGACAGTGGAATCAGATTTTAAAGTACCAACAAAAGAAAAACTGCTGACCTTAAATACTAAGCTCAGAGAAAATATACTTAAAAAATGAAGATAGGACCCACTGAGTGCTGTGTGCATGTATATCATTGTCAACATGATTTACATTATGATGTGAGACTATAATGCACCAATAAAAAGCATATTAAAAATAAAAAATAAAATTACAGCATCAAATTGAAAAAAATGAAGGTAAAGAGCTTTCAGGCAGGCACTCAATTAGAGAGTTTGTCTTAGCAGACACACACAAGTGGAGAGGAGATCCTAAGGGTGCTCTTTTGATAGAAGGAAAATGATTGCAGCTGAAAGACTTCCTCCTGTCTAAAGGATGCTCAGATGGAAGATTGGAGATAAAGAGAAGAACAAAGACAAAAGGAAAAAAAAAGCAAATTTAAATGAATATTGATTGAGTAAAACAGTAATAATGTCTTATGAATTCAGTGGGATTTTGTTTTGCTTTTGTTTTTGTTTTTGTTGTGTGTGTGTTTTGAGATGGAGCCTCACTGTGTTGCCCAGGCTTATCTGGAACTACTGGACTCAAGTGTCCTGCCTGAATAGCTGGGCTACAGGCAGGCACCATCATGCCTGGCCTTGGTGGGGCTTTAGACAAATAGCTAAAAATATGTAATATACATGGATACATGCATATAACTTGTTAAGAACAAATAGATGGAGAAAAAATACTTTAAGGTATTTTGTCCATTAGAGTGTGAAAGAAGCAATTAATATGACTTTGATAAGGATGCATATTACTCTCTAAAGTCACCACTAAATAGGTACATAACTTTTTAGCCAATGGGAGGGGAGCATGTCCCCCCACCGTAATCAAATTGCAAAGGTAGGAAAGAAGCAAAGAATAAGACAAAACCATAGGACAGATAGGACAAGTGAAAAGCATTAAGATAGTTGACTTAATCTAAAAGAACCAGTCATTACAGCAAATATAAATGGACTTTAATTGTCAATTGTATAAGAATTAAATGCAAGTCTATGGTATTTTAAAAGAAATATATCTAAAACATAAAGATACATAAAAGGTGAAAGTGAAAGGATGATAAACTGATGATCCAGGAAGATGTAGTCATTCTAATTTTATATGAAATAACATAGTCTCAGAGAGTCAGTCTCTCCCTCTCTCTTACAGGTATCTAATGTCAAGAATAAACAAAGGGGCATTGACATAGATCATCTTAATAGATGCACAAAAAGTATTTCATGGAAGTATTTGTGATAAAATCTGTGGGTAAACTTAGAATGAGGGACACTTCTTCAGTGTGATAAAGAGTAACTACAAAAAGCTTGCAGCAAATATCATAGTTTTCCTTTGAGTCTGGGGCTAAGATAAGGATGTCTGTTATAACTTTCATTCAAAATTTTGTTGGGGTTAGAGTTCCTACTCAAAAAAGTAAAAGGTGTAAGTACTGAAAAATAAGAAATAAAATTACCTTTATTTGAGGATGATATGATTGTGTACACAGAAATCTTAAAAGAATCTACAGATAAATTATTATAATTCATAAATCATTTAGAAATATTATAACTACCTAGAAATAAATGCTGAGCAGTTGGTGGAAGTCATCTGCTATGGTCTGATGTTTATGTGCCCCTAAACTTTCTATGTTGAAGCCCTAGCTCTCAGTGTGGCACCCAAGAAAAGGCATAAAACATTCAATTCTATTTTTTGTATTGTTGAAAATTTTCCATAAACGAGTCATTGATGGTAACTGCTCTGTTCCATTATTTCATTAAGGGTTGCAAAATAAATGGTGATATTGTAATTCTATAATACTTATTTTTTATTAGGTGGAATTCTCCTAAGGAACTCATCAACTCTTCTTATCCTGTGGTGTGATTCATGCAGAGAAACATAGTAAATCGTTGACTCTTTCCTTTATTTGCTAGATCTTGAATAATGAGTTTATTCTTGCACATTCTCAAAAGGCAAATAATTAAAAAATATCATTATCACCTCTTGATTTTTCACTTTTACAGTGTCAGGTTTTTTGGGGGGTGGGTGGGTAGACATTCTTATTTCTTATGACCCTGTTGTCCTCTTCGGAGAGTAGGAGAGTTTCAAGTTGCTGTATACTTTGGTTACAACCCTAATGAGTCTATAGCTTCAGTCTGGTACACTGCATTGCATAATGTCTTTTCTGGTCCATATATATTTTTATCTTGGGTTTAAAAAAATAAATTTTTATTTTTTGGTACTGGGAATTGAACCTAGATATATCCTCAGCCCTATTATTTATTTATTTTGAAACAAGGTCTTGCTAAGTTGTTGAGAGTCTCTCTGAGAGTCTTGCTAAGTTGCTGAGGCTGACCTTGGGCCTGAGACTCTCCTGTCTCAGTCTCCCAAGTACTAGGATTACAGGCATGCATCCCCTCAACTACCATGCCTGGCTTTATCTTATTTTTGAGCTCAACTTTATAGGTTTGTTTTTCTGTTTTCATCTGTGTTTGTGTTTTTGTGGAGATTCGACTTGCTGCACCATCTTGAGTGAGGAGTTTAGAATTGTTGAGATGAATACTCATGTAAGAGACACCTTAAGTGAGGGAACTGAAATGTCATTGCATGATGATGTTGGATGGCGGTGTCACAATCTTGAGAAACACAGGAAACAAAGGGTCCAAATAGGATAAGTCAAGGACTTCATCCATCAAGTGGTAGGATGAGGAACCAAACACCAGAACTCTGTGTTTGCCTCAGCCCAGCCACAGAACATGTTTAGATACTCATCTAGAATGTGAGCTAGCCACATTCTAGATTGTTTTGCCATCTTTAAGTTTTGGCTTAGTGGATTCTACCAGATAATGTTTATCTATAGATTCTTGGATGAGGCGACTTATACATCACGTGTTGGGAATAAGCATAGGTAAACAAAGAGCATCCCTCCCAGAACTCTTGGGAGGCAAGTTTGTGTTGGTGTGTGCTTGACTGGAGAGTTGTGTATCCAATATTTTTAAGTTCGCAGGTTGATACTGCAAAAATAATCTCACATTTTGGTGTCTAAGGATCCCTTATTTGAGTTACATTAATTATTGAATAGTTAATATTTCAAAAGTATGATGTTTCTAGTTACAATGATATATAATACACTGAATGAAAGAATCTAAAAAGACAAATGTATGTGGAAGTCTTGTTTTAGATTTTAGTATTATCAACCTCAACCAGCATTTCAAAAATTTCCACTCTTTCTTCTTTCAGGTGCTCATGATTCATCTTTTAAATTGGAGTTGAGTAGCAGATAGATAAATATGCACATCAATTAATAATTCTTATTTTCGAAGTACTTTTGAAATCTGAAAGTTTTTTAAAATTTACTTACTTAAGCCAGGCATGGTGGCATATGCCTATAATCTTAATACCTTGGTGGCTGAGAAAGAAGGATCACAGATTCATGGCTAGACTCAACAACTTAGTGAGACTCTTGTTTTAAAATAAGAGATAAAATAGGGGCTGGGAGTGTAGCTCAGAGGTAGAATGCCCCTGGGTTTAATCCTTAGTACTACACACACACACACACACACACACACACACACACACACACACACACAATTTACTTACTTAAAAGTGCAACTTGTACTTTATTCACATAAATTCTCTTTATTTTTTGATCCTGGGAATTGGATCCAGAGGCATTCTATCTCTGGACTACAACCCCAGCCCTTTTTATTTTTTAGGGTCAAGACCTTGAAACAGGGACTTGCTAAGTTGCTAAGGTTGATCTTGAACCTGTAATCCTCCTATCTCAGCCTCCCAAGTACTGGGATTATAAGCGTGAGCCACAATACCTGGCTAAATTCTCTTTATTAAGTTTAAAGTAACTTAGCGCTTTCTTTTAGTAGAAAAAGAAAGATGCTAAAATTAATCCTAGACTGATGGTGATTTCCCAACTAGAATATGACTAGAAAAATATAAACCATTCCAACTAAAATAATTTAAATCAATTCATCTTTTATTATCTGTTGCAATTAAAGCTAGTTAAGTTAGTTTTGAAAGTATCACATCTACTTAGGGTTCATATCTTCCTTTCTATTTCTATAAATATTAAACATATTCTGCCTTATTAAAAATAAAGCATAAAAGCCGGGCGTGGTGGCACACACTTGTAATCCCAGTACTTGGGAGGCTGAGACTGGAGGATCCGGGGTCGCAGCCAGCCTCAGCTACCTAATAAGGCACTCTGCAACTTAGTGAGACCCTGTTTCAAAATAAAGAATAAAAAATAGTGCTGGGGGTATAGCTCGGAGGTAGAATGCCCCTGAGTTCAGTACTGCAAAAAAAAAAAAAAAAAAAAAAAAAGCATAAAGATAGAAACAAAAACAATGCATAACATCTAAGTCTGTATTCCTCAAAATGTAATTTGGGCAAGTTGGGAACTTGTCAAAAGGGTTTGGGCTTTGCCCTAGGCACAATGAACCAGAATCTGGGGCCAAAGAATCTGTTTTTAAAACACACCATTTTAGGTAACTTTTGTGCATATTAAACTCAGAGAACCACAGCTCAAAATGCAGGAGGGAAAGTCAATGTCACCAGGAACTGAAGATAAATGACTTGATTCAGACAGTATGGCCATGGGTTTGGGCTGACATTTCCTGGAAATTAAAGGGGAAAAATAACCCCCAAAGCCAAGAAGAAGTCACTTTGGCTTATGCGGTTTTTATCTTCTGTCCACAGGATTATACGAGTTCATCAGCAGAGTTCATGTTTCTAAGGAACTACACTCGTGGTCTTTGTACAGAGAACACTAGGAGATATTGTGGGCAATTTCCTGAACTGTGATTTTGTAAGAGTGACATTATAATCCTTTAACTGCACTGTCCGTTGTCTGTCTGGAAAGGATGAGGGCATATATTAAGTTTTAAATTGGGGAAGGCATTTCTGCAACAGTGAAGATAACAACACCACTCAGTTACTTTGCTTTATAGCAATCTTGCCGGTCAAGGGATGGAACCTGGACAATTTGGAGACTAGATAGTTGGCACACTCACTGGATTATTCTAAAATATTCATCAGATATTTTGAGGGGGCGTTTGGCAGAATTGAAGCATGTTTACTCATTACTCATATTCTTGGTAAAACTGAGAACACATGCTTTTTTGTCAGATGTGTTGGGGTTTAGAGTCATCCTTTGTTGGGGTCAGTTATCCTTTGGTTGTGAAAGAGCCTTATCTGGAAGAAGGACCAAAGCCCAGACTGCAGGGAGCCTAGAGGTGATGCTGTGGAGGCAATGCTTGGGTTTTGGAGGAGTTTAGAATCTTGTGTAAACACTTGGGAGCTGACCTCTTGCTGTTGTCTGGTTTTGGAATCTCCTCCAGAGTCTCACGTGTGAAGCATGTCCCAGTGCAACAATATTCAGAGGTGAGATAATTAAATCAGGGCTCTGATCTCCTTAGTGGACAAGTCCACCAAAGGATTAATAATTTGCATGGATTTCCTGGATGGTAATGTGGGCAGGTGGCAGGTGGCTGAAGGACGTAGATCACTGAAGGTGTGGCCTTGGGGATTATATCTGTCCCCACCACTTCCTGTCCTTCTCTCTGCTCCTGCTGCTAAAGATAAATGACTCTCAGATGACTGAGAGTGACTTTTCTTTGCTGCATGCACTGCCACCATGGTGGTTTCTGCCTTGGATCTGGGTAACTATGGACTGAAACATCTAAAACCTTGAGGAAATAAACCTTTCCTCCTCCGAGTTATGCTTGCAGGTATTTTGGTCACAGCTATGTAAAAGCGGACCAAAACATTCTGTTCAGCAAAGAAGAAAAAACTTCCCTCAAAACCTCTAGAGCATATGCTAACTACCACTCTTTGACTACCATAATATTTTTGAGAATGATACTCAGGGAGATCCCTGTGGAACCTGTATTCTCAAGAACTATTTCTTAATAGGTTAACTCCATGTAGCCAAATAAGTTATATAACTGTTTGCCCAATTTAGGGCACTAGAAGTCTTTTTGATTATAATTAAAAAAAAGGGAAAGCAGATTGAAGATGACATGAAAAAAAATGTTGGTGCTGCTCCCTTGCATTGAAACTATATCCTCACGATAAAATAAGAACAAATGTATTTATTAGAAAAATTCTTCTAAGATCCACTGGTGGTGAGATTTAGTTTGAAAGAAGCTAACATCTTTAGAGAAGGTGGCAGCAGGCTGAGGTCCTGAAGTAACTTGGTAACTTGCTACTGGATTTCTTAAAAGTGCAGTGGATGGAATTCTTCAATAAAATGGATTTCACAAAGACCTGTGTCCTGGATGGAACAATTTAAGGTGGGAATAGAGCAGAGGCCATAACTCTGCATTTTCCCTTAAGGTAGTGAGTTCAGACCTCTCTGGGAAGGGAGATCAGAGACAAGAGGCATGCCAGAGACAAAGGCAACCTAGTAACCTATAAAGAAAAAGTAAAGAGTAAATGCTTGGATGGTTTCTAGGATACAGCTCTGGCATGGCTTGGTGTCCTTCAGGGAAGCAGTGTTGACCTGGAGAGGCAAATAAACCTTCAACCCAGGGCAGACCTGGGGTGAGGAGAGCAAAGATCTGAGATACTGTGAGCAGCAGGAATTCCCTGGAGATCACCTCCAGTGTGCAGGTGAATAAGGAGTATTTGATGTTTTCATCTGCTGAGCTTCCAGGAGTTTAGTGCAATGAGAAACTCAACCTCAGAAGCAAAAAGGAAGCCAAGAATTCTTTGCACAAACAAGAGTCAAATCGTTTCTTAGGGCAACATAAGGGTGGGTATTGGATAACTGTTTGATAAACTCTGTTTTCACACCAGGTGTCAGAGATAAGATTGTCCAGTGCCTAGGGAAATGTGTCTAGTTGATGGATTATAACTCTTGCCCCTCTCTCAGTTCTAGTTCTTGAAGGTTTGACAAGCCCCTTTCTTCTTTATTTTTTCACATATTAACATATCTATCTCTAGATATGATTTATTTATTTATTTATTTTTTAATTGGTGAATTGTAATCACACATCTTTGTTAGGTACAAGCTGATAAAGGCATACAGCACACATTTCTCATTTAACCCTTCCCGAATTCCTGCCCCGCTCCCTCGTCCTCCCTCCTCAGGTTCAAATTAGTGATTGACTTTGATATGTTTGGGAAAGTACATCATGTGCTTTAGGGTGTTCCCCCTCCCCCTATCACCTTCCGTTAAGTCAAATTCTTTGCTCACTTAAGGCTTCTCCTTCCTCCTCTGGAGTCCCTCTTATGTCCCTTTTCCTCCCTAGCTTCCATATATTAGGGAAAGCATACGATATTTTACTTTTTGTGACTGACTAATCTCACTTAACATAATGTTTTCCAGTTCCATCCATTTCCCTGCAAGTAACATAATTTTGTTTTTTTTTTTTTTAATGGCTGAGTAAAATTCCATTGTGTACATACTCCATAGATTTGTAATCCATTCATCTGTTGATGAGCATCTTGACTGGTTCTGTAGTTTGGCAATTGTAAATTGTGCAGCTATAAACATAGATACACATGTATCGGTCTGATAGTTTGGTTTCTATTCTTTTGGGTAGATACCCAGAAGTGGTATTGCTGGATCATATGGTAGGTTCATTCCCATTCGTCTGAGGATGCTCCATATTATTTTCCAAGGTGGTTGCACTAATCTGCAATCCCACCAGCAATGTATTAGGGCTCCCACTTCTCCACACCCTCACCAGCATTTGTTGTTTTTTTGTGTTCTTGATGATTGTCATTCTGATTGGGGTTAGGTGAAATCTCAAGGTAGTTTTGATTTGCATCTCTTTGATTGCTAACAATGTTGAACATCTCCTCATACATTTATTGGCCATTTGTATTTCTTCTTTTGTGAAGTGTCTATTTAGGTCCTTTGCCCATTTTTTGATTGGGTTGTTTGTTTTCTTAGCTGTGAGTTTCTTGAGTTCTCTGTATATCCTAGATATTAGTCCTCTGTCAGAAGAGTAGCTGGCAAAAATTTTCTCCTACTCTGTGGGCTCTCTGTTGAGGTTCTCGATAGTTTCCTTTGCTGCACAGAAGCTCTTCAGTTTAATGCAATCCCATGCATTAATCTTCTTTTGAGTTGCTTGTGCTTTGGGGGTCTTGCTGAGAAAGCTTTTTACCTGTGCCTATGTGTTGAAGTGTTGGGCCTATGCCCTCTTCAAGTAGCTGCAAGGTCTCTGGCCTGACTTCCAGGTCTTTGATCCACCTGGAGTTGACTCTTGTGCAGGCTGAGAAAGTGGGGTTTATTTCCATTTTCCTTCATATGATTAACCAGTTTTGCCAACACCATTTGTTAAAGAGGCTATCTTTTTTCCAGTGTATATTTTTGGCTCTTTTGTCAAAAATCAGTTGATCGTGTGACAAGCCCTTTTCATGCCCTCTGGGACTGTCTTTCAAACTTATCTGAGCTGTACTTTTACTCACCCTAAAATATAAGGAAGCTGAGCATGGTGGGGTATGACTGTAATCCTAGCAGTTGGGAGGCTGAGGCAGGATAATCTTAGGTTTGAGGTCAAGATGTAGTAACTTAGTAAGACCCTGTTTCAAAATAAAATGAAAATAGGGTTAGAGATGTAGCTCAGAGGTATAATGCCTCTGGGTTCATTCCCCAGTGGCATATATGTATATGCGAGAGAGAGGGAGAGAAAGAGAGAAAGAAAGAGATGTCATTTTCACTTTTCCATAATGACCCTAACTTTTGCCGAACTGGAAACTGTAGCCACTGATTTTATCTTTAGGTTGAAATCTTGAGAGGGCATAGATGTTACCTGGAACTTCCATTTTGTGTGAAATAGTTGGACTGTCACAGGAACTAAGTGATTGTGCCCTTGGTTTCACAGACTATGTTGCTGGTTCTCAAAGCATGGTTCCCAAACTAGCAGCATCACAATCACCTGCAAACAGGCCCCAGCCCAGAACTATGGAGTTGGAAACTCTAGAGTTAGGGCCAGCGATCTGTGTTTTAAGTAGCCCTAAAGGTGATTCTGGTTTACATTCAAGTGAGAGAACCACTGGGCCATGCTATGGGGGAAAAGATAAGAGGGAAAGGCTTTGGCCTCTAGCTTCAGACCTCTGCTTTGGTTCTTACACCCAAGAAGGGTCCTGTCTTTACCTGGTTGTCTAACCTTGACATTATGGGATGACTGCCTGTCCCTAAAACTCAGACCTGTACATCAAAGGCAACAGCCACCTCTACATCAAAGGCAACAGATGCCCTTGTTGAAAATGTCATCCTGGCTCCCTGCCCCAACATGGCTCTGTCGCCTGTGGAAATGCTTTCTCTGCCCACTCCCTAAAACAAAGGAGAATAAGGAAAATGGCGCCTTCCATGAGTTCCAGCAATATGCTGGGCACTGTGCCAAGTAAGCCCTTTATTCGCAAATGTAATTCAATCATTAGAGCTCTGTGGCAGGTACTTGATCAGAGTGAATGTGTCCCCTGACCTCCCATTCACACATTGAAGCCCTAGTCCCCTGTGTGATGCTGTATGAGGGGTGCTTTTTTCTACCTTTGGGCTATACCCCCAAGCCCTATTTTATCTGAAACAGGGTCTCACTCAGTTGTTGAGAGCTTTGCTAAGTTGCTGAGGCTGGCTTCGAACCTGCGATCATCTTGTCTCAGTCTTCTAAGTACTGGGATTACGGGCATATGCCACCACGCCTGGCTGGAGGTGGGTGGTGCTTTTGAGAGTAATCAGACTTAGATAAAGTGACAAGGGTAGTGCCCCCAGGTAAGAGGCAGAGATCAGAGTGTGTACTCTCTACCATGTGAGGACACAGTAAGAAGGTGATCATCTGAAAGCCAGGAAGGGGCCCCTCACCTGGGGCTGACCGTGCTGCCACCCTGATCTCAGACTTCAGTCTCTAGGATTGTGAGGAGTGACTTCCTGCTGGTTAAGCCTCCCTGTTTGTGGGGTTTCTGTTATGACAGCCTGAACTGATTAATATAGTACTATTATTATCCCATTTTATAAATAAGGAAACAGGTTTAATAAAACAAAAGTAAACAAAAAAAAATCTGTTTGGTTCACCAAACTAGTGAGCTTCAGAGTAGGTGTGGCTGCAGCCTGGGTGACTGCTCCTTGTCAGCCCGAAGGTTTTGGATTTCTTGGTTGGCTGAGGGTCCAAAACTCTCCTTTTGGCTAGAACCTAGTGACATGGTCCTCTTAGTGGCCTGGTTGTTAAGAAGCCTCAATGGTTCTGGGCTCAGGTTTCCTGGCTGCCACCTCCAGTCTAATCTAGGAGAAGCTATAGAGTTCTGCTGAGTTCAGAGGTGCTGCAAGGCACGTGCATGGGTCACACTCCCCTCCTTCCTCCTTCAGCCCCGTGGCAGCCCTGTGAACCCACCACCTCTCAGGACTTGCTCGGGTACCACATCATGGATGCTCTGCTCTGGTCGGCAGCTCGCTCTCACCTTTCATCATTGTTCTCTTTCATGTTGATGCTGCTTGTTTCCACTCTAAACAGACTGAGGCCACCTGGTCTGTCCCTTAAGCACTGATTGCTGTTTCTTTGCATGTGAGTACTTTGTTTGCTGTGCCTCTTTGAGGAGCTCTTCTCCTGTCTGAGCAAGGATGACACTGGGAGCCTTGTGTATCATCCCCTAGAGAGGTTAAGGCAGATTTCTCAAGGAAGAGACCAGCTGGATAGCTTATGACGGAGGAAAGGATGTGTGTGTTCGCACATGTGTGTGGGGGGTGGGTGATGCTGGCTATTGGCAGAGGTGGAATGCTGCTATTCTGGATATATCTGTGTTTGCGTTGACATCCCATGTTTGCAAAACCTCACAGCTTGATGTGTTGATCCAATAAAATCATCAAGGGAATGAAATAAAAATACCCAGAAGACTGGCGGACAGGAGAGCCCACTGCGTGAAAGGCGCCAGAAAAACTCCTCTTGTCACACAAAGCATTGCTAGAAGGAAAAAGACAGGTAAGAAAAATAAAAAGTCCAGCAGGCAGCAGGGCAACGGCAGCTGTTAATTCTGAGCTTGCCTAGGGGTCTCTAATGATAGGCTTTTATCCTATTAGAGTTGATTGACACAGAACTTATTCACAAATTAAGAAGTGCTCATTCCTTGAAATATTTTGGACATTATACCAACTTTTTCTAGTGGGTTGTTGAAAGGACTCTATTATGTCAGGCTGGCTTGGAACCCAGGAAATGAGCTGGCACTCTTCAAAGTTAATAAAACATCATTTGTCATAGGATATGCAGGTGTGACTCAGTTCCGGAATTAAAATATACAATAAAAGCCCAGGACTGAGGCGCCAACCTTTGCCAAGTCTAATGAGTCTTTGTAACTGGCACGCGTTGAGCAGTGTGTAATTGGGGTGCTATCTAGGTCTGAGATGTTGTTTGTGTGAGGATGTAGCCTGCTGCCCTCACCACCATGGAGGCTTCTCTGGCTACTGGCTCATGCACAGGAGAAACCCCTGTATTCCTGGAGCTGGTTGGAGGTTGCCCTGCAGATTTTTCTTTGGCACCTCCTGACTTTTATCTTAGAAAAAACAGTGATTTTGTTAATTTCATTTATTTGTTCATTTGGCTGGGCTCCTGGTAGTAGCGGCCACCCTAGGGGCCAAACCTGAGCCTTTTTCTAGCTGGAGTGGATTCAAGGGGTAACTGGGAATGTTAAGGTGGAGCCCTGGGTGTTCAGGATCTCACCCACTAAACCATCAGTTCCCAAGCCTTGGCCCTACAGGGAGCAGAACAAGCCAATGTTCC
>PVLC010027303.1:0-21994 GCA_004027655.1 Graphiurus murinus
TTTTGAAGAATTTAACTTCTTAACTTCTCTTCAAAGTATAGTGAGAATTTAACTTTATTTCTAGTGGTAGAAAGAAAAGACACGAGAAGAAAAGAGAAGGGAGGGGAAGAGAAGGGAAAAAAGAAAAAAATCAGGGAGGCAGTGAAGAAAAATACTGTCTCATGCACACAGTAATGGTTCCTACATGTAGAAAGAACAGTCTCATATGCAAAACTAGCATCATATATTTTCTGTTTGGGATGTGGAGAAAAGCAGTAAAGTTGGTCACTGGGTTTTTTTTAAGTTTTATTGAGCACAGCAATTTATTGCTTAATACTCAGAATACACTGGGATAATAAGCTTCGAATATGTCAGCCTATTGGTACTTTTGTCATGTGATTTTCCTGAAAATTTTGTGGACCACAAGGTCTAGTTGTATCATTTATAACAGGAAAAATGAAGAAATCACTTATGCACCAGTGATAGACAATGGCTGTGTATCATTACTCATTATCCATTTGCTTTCAATTTAAAGTACATTGATGAAAATTTCTTTTGTCTACAGGATGGTTTGCACATACCATTGCATCCAATTAGTAGCAACAGCAGAAGGGGAAATAAGTAAAAATAAATAAATAAAATGAGCTTTGAGGCCAACTATTTCCATATCTAACCTGCTTTGGAATTATAAAATCCCAAAAATTTCTGCTTTGCAGTTCAAAAATTCAAGCAACAGAAAACCTTGTATATCTCCCAAAGGCTTCCAATTTCTAATTAAATATCTGGATCTGTTTCCAATTTGGCAGTGGTTTCTGTTTTAACAAGATTAGGATTATTACCAAATCATTGTTGATTATATATAATTATTCTTTCATTTTATTCAAAAGACCTAGTAGGTCTTGTCACGGAATATTTTTAACAACTGTGGTGACAGAGAACTTTCACAAGTAGTGCTATTTTGGATATATGTGTATGTATGTTTGAAAGTGTGAGTAAAAATAACTACTTTATTAGTTTTTAGCAAACAAATATTGCTGAATTTATCTGAGTATTCATTATAAAACAATGGTTTTATTACTTAATATTAACTAAAAGCTTACTTTACTAACGGTTCCACATTTGAATCACTTAGTTATATTTTCTACTAGAGCTTTCAATTATAAAGTACTAGAGCTGACTTTAAAGAAACAGATACAGAAAGCAAAGACCACCAATATTTACCTATTTTAACTAACAAACTGAGAAAAGAAGACCATCTAGTCAATAGATGAATAGAACAAATAACTGTTATATGAAATTATTATCCAGAATCATAATGTGTAGAATAATCATTTAATAACCTCTTAATTTTTTTTGAGAGGGGGACAATGGAACCACTAAATTTTAATACAGTTGAAGACACTTCCTCACAAGGCAAACAGCTTGCTGACCAATATAGTTTGCTTATAAAGACTCACTTTAAGACAGCTCATAGCCAGGCGTGGTGGTACACGCTTGTAATCCCAGTACTTGGGAGGCTGAGACAGGAAGATACGGGTTTGTGGCCAGCCTCAGCTACTTAGTGAGGCACTCCACACATTAATGAAACCTATATCAAAATAAAGAACAAAAAATAGGACTGGGGGTATAGCTCAGAGGTAGAATGCCCCTGGGTTCAATCCCCAATACTGCAAAAAAAAAAAAAAAAAAAAAAAAGCTTATTGTTTCCATCCATATATGTAGAAGAATGAAATTAGATGCCTATCTCTCACCCTGCACAAAAGTCAACTCAAGTTTGATTAAAGAGTCAGAAATTTTAACAACTGTGGTGAAAGAGAACTTTCACAAGTGGTACTATTGTGTATGTATGTATATGTATGTTTGAATGTGTGAGAAAAAATAACTTTGCAAATACTAGAAGGAAATGAAGGACAAACACTGTTAGAGATTTCCTCAACAAGATTCTTAAACTATCTTTCTTAAAGGTACTAGTTTGCTCCATTTCCTCAGTACATTGTATTTTTCATAACTCCAACCTTTTCACATGCTGATATTGTTCAAATCATTTGTTGAAATAACAAACTAATTATTGCAGAAACATGAAGTGCACTTTGGGGAAGGTCCATTTTCACAAAGTCAATTACCCCAGATTTCAGATATCACTTTCTGAATATGACAGACAACATAATAAGGTTTTCTTGACTTTTCTCATAATGTAATTTTTTAAATCGAATATAAAAATAATAATGGTAATAATGATAATAGCTATGCTAAACTTTTTGAATGTGTGTGTGTGTGTGTGTGTGTGTGTGTGTGTGTGCACGCTACTGGAGATTGAGCCCAGGGGCATTCTTCCTCCAAAATACACAATCAGTCTATTTTACTTTTTATTTTTGAAATAGGGTCTTGCTAAATTGCTGAGGCTGGCCTCAAACCTGTAATCCTCCTGTCTCAGCTTCCCAAGAACTGAATACCGCAACCATGCCCAACAAATGCTGAACTATTTTTATACAACCTCATATAATACACAGAAAGTTACATATCACTAGTATCCATCTTTTATAGATAATGTTGTCAAAGATTAAAATTTTGGATGATATTACATAAATGTTGCAGAACTTCAATTTGAATCTGGGTCTGTCTTACTCCAAAGCACAAGTTGTTAAACAGCACCAAATGTAGCATCTCCTATGAGACACAAAAAGGCTTTAAAAGTAAGCTAACACAATCTATTACAAAGCTTTGCTTTAATAATATTTCTAGCTTAACACATTTGACTTCATTTCACTAGTGCATACTTAAAAGACAATCAAGTCAAGTGCCTCTTCTCATTTCTGAAATAAGTCTTAACACTAATAGCATACATTTATGCCATTTTATTAAAGTCTGCTTTAACATTTGAATTCCCTTTATATATTTAAACCATTGTAATCTTGAAACAAGCGTTTTATATGTTTATTCGTCATACTAGAAAATACTTTAAATGAATTGTTCTATTTAAGTGTAGCTTACTCACAAGGTTCTCAAAACTTTATGCCACGATACAGTATCATATTATCTGAAGCACAAAAACCACAATGTGATATTCCCTGTCTATTTATTTATTTAACTAATATCCATGGATTCCTTTTTTTTACCATACATGCTTCTATAAGAATTAGAGCAAAATATATGTGATATCCACTTTCATAGCATATATTCCTAGCAAGGAAAGACAAATTAAAGATAAACAAGTAGATATATAAATTAAGGTGGTAAGAATAGATTCTATAAAGTTATTTAGAATCTAATGCTATGGAATATGTATATTTCCAATACTATGCAAATAAAAATGCAACGCCTTATGCTTTAAGTTATTATAATGAAAACTACAGAAAGTGCACAATTTACAAAAATATTTCAAGTTTGGCAGATATTTTACATATGTTTGCAAATTTCCTTCTTGTTTAATTTCTCTGTTCCTAGTACTAATTCTATTTGTAATTGCTACACTTTTCTATCTATTCTTTGTAATAATACCCCATTTATGGATCAAAGATATTCTCATTGGAAATCAAAATTTTTTCAGTTTGATGAAAAAATTAAAAATCTTGTATGAGAAGTTCATATGTGTAATTACAAAGAATAAAAAGCAAAACAAAAAACAAAAACAAAACTAAATGAACAAAAATGGCAGGAAACCAGTCCTAAGTGGTTGGTTTTCTGAAGTCATAGTAGAAGACTACTGATGCTGACCAAAAACGAAACCACACATACAAAAAAATATACAAACATATATATATATATATATATATATACATATATATATAATGTATATATATACATACACACACACACACACACACACACACACACACACACACATAGGATGTCTCAATTTAAACCAAATATTTAGTGCTACCCTTTTTATTTTGCAAGACACTGTAATTGTGTAGAAAGGACTTGATTTGATGAAAGACAATTATCCATGGGTCTCTCATTTTTCTGTATATTTTGAGAACAGAGGTACTGATTTTTTTAAAAAACTGTATCATTGCCATTCTGTAATATCCAGAATATACAAAGTACTTAAAAGACTTAAAATAAAATAAAACAAACAAACAAACAAAAACTCACCAAATAACCCAATCAAAAAATGGGCAGTTGAGCTAAATAGACACTTTACAAAAGAAAAAATACAAATAGCCAATAAATACATGAAAAAATAGTCAACCTCATAAGCAATCAGAGAGAAGTGAATCAAAACTACACTGATATTTCATCTAATCCGAATTAGATTGGCCATCATCAAGAAGCCAAACAATTATAAATGCTGAAGAAGTATGAGGAAATAGGAACTCTTCTACGTTTTTGATAGGATTGCAAATTAATACAACCACTATGGAGTTCAGTGTGGAGATCCCTCAGAAAACTGGAAGTGGATCCACCTTATGATCCAGCTATACTACTCCTGGGTATCTTTCCAAAGGGACTTAAATCAGAATATTATAGTAATATATGCATATCCGTGTTTATAGCAACCCAATTCACAATAGCCAAATTATGGAATCAACTTAGGTGTCTATCAACAGAAGAATGGATTATAAAATTATGGGATGTAACACAACAGAATGTTAGTCAGCAATAAAGAAGAATAGAATTGTGTCATTTGCAGGAAAATGGATGGACCGGGAGAACATTAAGTGAGATTAGTCAGTCACAGAAAGTGAAGGAAAGATCATATGTTTCCTCTCATATGTAGCAGCTAGGGAGTAATTGAGATATAAGTTGGGAATTTAGATTATGGGGGAGAAACTCCAGTGGAGCCAGGGAGATGGTGGTGGTCTAGGGGAAGGGGGTAGGGGGAAGGAGAGGGAGAGTCAGTGAAAGAAACACTCGCAATGACATTAATATCCTGTATGGGGAAGGGAGGGAGAGGGGAGGGAGCCAGGGGAGGGAGCTAGGGGAAGGTCCACCAAGTGAACTGCATTATGTTGTAAGACTATAATGCACCAATAGAAGTATTAAAAAACTATTCAGGAATGTTTGTGCAGATAACTGCTTTGGAATATACATTATTTTCTTACAGAGCAAAGAGCCAACTTTTCCAGGCTTGGCATAGAGACTTAGTAGACTTCCTCCTGATGAAGAGTAGACGTACTTACTTCCTGTTATAAATAGACATATTTACTTCCTGTTATAAAAGTTGGTTTCCCTAAGTTCAGGGTTCCTCTGTGGTAATGTATAGCACTGTTTATGCGTATATAGCCAGGTCTGACTAATATCACTCTGTAAGATTGGGGCTCAGGGAACCCAGGTACTGTTATTTTCATGAAGAATGAAGATATTTATACCTGGATCAAGAGTCTTGTGTCTTCTGTAGATAGTCATGTAACTATCTGGTTAAATTCTTAGCTTTCAAATAACTAGAAAAATCTCAGTACACCACAGTTCTTGGCAAAGCCAGCTGACATATATTAGGTAACCTTCTATGCACAATGTGACACACTGAGATAGTTAATCAGTGTCAGATATAATGACCACTAATTCAGAGATTTTGTCTATAAGAGCATAAACTAAAACTGGAGTAACTGACTTCATGCACATATTTAGATGCACAGTTAAAGAGTGGATCATTAAATGAAACATTAAATAATAAAAATGATGAGTCAAAGTTTTTAAAAAACTTCTTCAGCATGAATATTTTCTTCAAGTCTCAATATTCTAATAAATGAACTTAATTGTACCTTTCTTTATAAAGTTAGAGAAAAGCATGTAGGGCTTTAGCTTTTATTTTATTTTATTTTATTTTATTGTGGTACTGGGATTAAACTCAGGGGCATTCCATCTTTGAGGAATACTTCCATCCCTTTTTTAAATTTTGTATTTTGAAAATAGGTCTCACTAAGTTGTACAAGCCCTCATTAAGTCAGGGAGGCTGGCGATGAACCTGCAATCCCTCTGCCTCAGCCTGCCAAGTACTGAGATTAAAAGTGTGCACCACCACGCCCAGTTTCATTTGAAAGCATTTGATTCAGGTGAGAAACAAGGCATAAAAATAAAGCTGACTGACTTCCTAAGTGATAAAGAAAATAAAATTGGGTACTTTGCTCTGCTTTATGTCTATCTTTTGAATAAATTTTCTTCAATTATTTGTTTAATCTATTTGTCCATATGGAGGATTTAAATATGAAAGAGCTGATAGATCCCCTCAGGAAGCATGCAATTATTTGAAAACATGAAAAATAGACAAATCCAAAGCTACTGAACATATAAGTATGAAATAAAATAAGAACACAGGAATGTTCAAAAATTTGTAATAAGTATCATCATCTTCTTCTTAAAGATTATTATCATCATTTTCAGAACCATATAAATTAACTGCAATTAAATGATAAATGTAATATAATTAATAAAATAGAGTCTAGTATGTAAAAGCACTGAAATAGGGGGTTTATATCAGTGCTATTATATTTTCCCAATTCACAATTAAGTTGATAATATTATATATCATCTGTAATTTATGGTGGAAGAAATATTAAATATGAAAAATAACGTTCCATATATTTGATGAATAATTAAAGGAACATTAACTAAAAGCTAAATATATCAGAAGAACTCCAAGAAAAATTTTGAATTCTAAAATCAGAGCCAAGGATTTTTCCAATGTACAATTCTGTTTTTATTTTTGATAGTGCACAGATTTGTGGTTATACGATATGATCTGCTGTGTGCTAGGGCTTTAAATACTGTCAGTTCCCCAAGTCTCTCCTGTTTAAGAGTACTTTCTGTAATTAGCATGCTAAAACAAGATAATAAAGTAACATCCTATGGCTTAGAAACAAACTAACAAGTGAAAAAACAACTAAATGGATAGACAAATGAATGAATAAAGTAGTAAGAAAAGAATTTTTAGGAAGTGAAAAATTATACAAAAATAACATTTGTTACCATGTCCTTTATGTAGAGCAGTTTTTGCTAAGCAATTACTTATGTGTATTTAATAAATTCATTTGATTCTCTATGAATTAGGTATTACTTTTGCAGATTAAACTGATGTCAAGAGAAGTTCACAGTAAGATGTGTAACCAGTTATAGTATAATGAAACATCTCTTAAGCACTAGAACAATTTTAATGTCAAGTAGTGTGTATTGTTCAAGAAGCCATGGAATTTGAAGAGGAAAGTCATGGTTATTTCAATATAATATAATTTGTTTTCATTTACCAACTCACAGAAAGAAACTATGAAATAAATGAGGCTATTTAAATAGTAATAACAATATCAATAACCATAATTATAATAAATATGATATGAACTGGTACATGGGTACAATGATTCATCTATAGATGTAATTAGAATTCCTTAATGATGCCCGTAATTATGATAAAACAAATGTCTGCCTATTTTATAATTTTAGACTAAACTGAAGTACCATCTCATAATTTAAATTTTTAAAAATAGTTTGTATGCACATATAAAACTATTACTTTAAATCTCATTATTATGTTGTATAATTATGATGTACCAAGTTATTAAAATAAATAAACAAACAAAGAAATTTGAGAGGTAAAATTACTTATATAAAGTTATACACAGAAGAGAAAATATATACTTGAATAATGGAGAATAATAAAGATTATATGTTTAACAAATAAAATGGGGATAAAATTAAGTAAAGCAAGAAAATTTGAAAATAACAAATTAAATAAATAATGAGCAAAAATTAAAGACAATATTATTATGTTCATTACGTAGAATAAAAAAGTAACTTGTATGTGACTATATTTTGTATGTGTGAATAAAACACATGAGCCAAAGAGCTAATAGATCCCATAGGGAACAACAAGATCTCCAGTTATGTGTATGTATGTATGTATGTATGTTTATGGGTGTGTGTTTTAATTTCAACTTCTTAAATAATGCATTAATAAAAGAATATGGTTGTCACTTTTCTGTGTACACAATATTTCAGCACAAAACTGAACTCTCATATTTGTATACAAGTGGAAAATCGTATTTGTAAATATAAAATGCATAGCTCATATTTAGAAATATGTGGTATTATAAAACTAAATTTTGTGTGACCACAATTTATAGTTAGAAACAAATACATTTCTACAGTTGGGTGTGGTGGCGCACACTTGGAATCCCAGCATTCGGGAGGCTGAGACTGGAGGATCCGGTTCGCAGTCAGCCTCAGGTACCTAGTGAGTCACTCTGCAGCTTAGGGATACCCTGTTTCAAAATAAATAATGAAAAATAGGAAAATAGGGCTGGGGGCATAGCTTGGAGGTGGAATGCCCCTGAGTTCAATCCCCAGTACTGCAAAAAAAAAAAAAAAAAAAAAGAAGAAACAAATACATTTCTAAATTATAGACAATAAAATAATACTGCACTTCTTTAAAATATTACAATATGAAGAGGATATGGATATACGTATATTGTATGAATATAAGGAGATTAACCTTCTTTCAATCCCGATCTTGGATGCTTCTTACTGAGAATAGTAAAATATGGTGGTAAATAAACAAGATATGGCAAAAAATGAAAAAGTTTGATTTGATAGAAAATAAATGTAGTTTATGGTGGGTGTTTGGGAGTCAGATGCAATCTATATGGCAATATCACATGTAAACGGAAAATAACATCAAGTTCACAATGAGAAAGCACTTACCTAAGAAAGTTAAGTGAAATCTGTAGAACTAAGAACCTTAGGAGTAATGTTCAAATAAATGAAAGGTCAGCCTGCCTGGATGACAGTAAGTAAGAGAGAAGAACAATAACAGCTAACACACTGTGTACCAGGCACTCTTCAAAGCCCTCACTTGGGATATATGAACTCACTTAATCTTCTGAACTATTCTACAAGGCAGGTGCAATTTCTATGCACATATTAGAGATGAGGTATTTATGCAATACAGCAGTATAATAATGCGCCCAATGTTAAACTGTTAAGATTATACTGTTAGACACAAATTTTTACCCTGGGGAGACTCCATGTGAAGCCACAGCTCTGAATTTTTCCCATTGCCTACAAATGCTGTGGCCAAATCACCTAGATTAGCAGGGATATCTGTTGGGAGTAGGATATAAAATGATTTGAGACTCATTACAGCATTTCAAGTCAGAGTGCCACATGATCTGAGTTGGCTTTTATATGAACTCTGGCAAATGTGCTAAAAGTAAGAAAGAAAATGTCGGTAAAATAAAAATTAAAAGGCAGCAAAAAGAATAGAAAGAGGTGAGCTAAGGTTTTTCAGCTGGAAAATGTTGAAGGTCCTGGCAGAAGAATCCTAGGAGAGAGAGGGAGAGAGAAAGAGAGAGAGAGGGAGAGAGAGAGAGAGAGAGAGAGAGAGAGAGAGAGAGAGAGAGAAGAGGTAGAACTCAAGGAGAAGAAAAGCCTGCATTTGAGGTCCATTAGAGCAGTCAAGGTCTGCCTCTGCTACCAGGCATGTGTGTGTGTTGCACAATAAGCTAAACTGTCCTATAATTTTGTTTACCTGTGAAATGAAGAGTTGAACCACCCCAGCATTTTGTAAATCAACATACACTGCAAACAAGTAACGTAGTTAAATTCTTCACTATTGACCTAAAGAAGGGATGGGAGAGCGAGGGAAAGAGGAGAGAAACACTTTATTCACGAAGGAAAACAAGAATATAAATGCATGGCAGAGTTTTTTTATTTTATTTTTTCCTTATTAGCCTTGAGAAACATTGGGATAGATGATCTTTATAGCCTCTAGTTTTAAAATTCTATTATTCTACAATGAAGGTTTATATAAAGAGTAAACTTTTAAAAATTTTTATGTAAGAAGTAGTTTCTCCTATATCTCAAAATATCTAAGAAGAAAAACCGTACTTACATGAAAAGTAAAGCAAATTGAATCCGTTAAAATAACTCTAGGGCACCTCTAGGGCATCGAGCATTGAACCCAACATTGTTCCCTGTCAAAATGGGTGCAAAGGAGAGAAGCTATAAAAATTGTAAAACAACATTCACTTACATTAATCTAAGATGGCATCTGCTGTTATTGCTGAAGCTCTGTTGCTATCTGATACAGGGCAATATGACCTTGAAAGAAAAAGTATAGAGGTTTGTGCAAAGAAAAATAAATCAAGTTACATACTTTCAAAAGTGAATTATGAAGCCCTCTTAAATTAACATTTGTAAATTTTTCTTAGATATGAGATTAAATATAATGCATTTAGAAAAAGAAGTAAAAGATTAATCATTTATGCCATGAACAGATGGATATAGGGACAGAGGAATTGTATAGGGAATGCTATTTTCCCTATTTATGAAACAAAATTTACCATTAAAGAAAAATACTTGTTTATTTAATTATATCTGAATACATGTAATAATCTGGAATGACAAAAATATGCATATACAGTTATACATTTATTTATTCATTTATTTATTTTGCGGTACTGGGGATTGAACTGAGGGGCATTCTACCTCTGAGCTACACCCCCAGCTCTATTTTTTATTCTTTATTTTGAAACCGAGTCTCACTAAGTTGCGGAGGGCCTCACTAGGTAGCTGAGGCTGGCCGCGAACCCGGATCCTCTGGTCTCAGCCTCCCGAATGCTGGGATTACAAGCGTGCGCCACCACGCCCGGCACAGTTATACATTTATGCACTTATACAGAGATCTATATAACAAAGATACATGTGTATACAAGCACTGAATAAGGTTGAGAATGTAATATAATACTTATCATAATGATTTAAAAACAAGTTAGAATCCTCTGTAAATCCTTCTGTTGAAGATTACAGAGTATTCTAGACTATGATTTCATAGATCAGGACTTTTCAAAGAGACGGGTAGACTCAGCCTCTGAAAACAATTGTGCAAGCAGAGTTGAAGGAAAGAAAGAAACAACAACAAGTCTTGAAAAAAGAAGAAACTTGAGGGCTGCAGGCTCTTCTGGGTATTCTTCATCTCCAGCTTCACATGGAACATGAGCCTGAATGCTGCCCTTTCCTTTCCAAGTACTTTCCCTGACTCTGTTTTCTATATAGTCACTGGATATGCTGTTCTGAGTTCTTACTTTTGCTATTCTGGCCTACTTCTCGTTTTCTGTGTTTCCCATAATGCTTCCAGTTTTCTTTCCTGCTGTGCTTATCAGAGCACATTCTGTCCCAGATCCTGGTGTCTGTGTCTCTCACCTGGTATACAGGAACCTGACTTCACTACCTTCTCATCATTCCCTTTGCTGGAATGTAAAAGTGGCTTCTAACAATATACTGTAATCCTATGATTCTGACAAATAGCACACCTATCAGAGACATAAGTCCTGCATACTCTCTTTGAGACTGACAAGACTATGTTCTCAAATGTATGAGATAGGAAATTTAAATCTCTGACTTTACAACTAAAACTACATCCATGTAATCAAGATACATATGACTTTGGGTGCAAAAATATATGTACTTTAGTACATGTGTACCATAGACCATAAGGGCAAAGTATTCCATGGTAATTGTACATGTTTTAAACTGTTCATTTAGACTTACCAAAGGAAACATGAAAATTAAAAGACAGACTTGGGAGTGTAGGAAGAAAAATGCCAACAGAGTTAAACTTGCCTTTGGACTATGAATTTGTTTAGGCAAAATATCTGTGACTGGGTCTTCTATAATCTTTCTTTCTATTTAAATAATAAAAATTAGAGGTTGCTTTGGTAACTAAACCTCAAATTAGCAATATGTGTATTTAGTATAACTCCACCCATCCAATTAATACATTTCCTAAATAGGGATATCCAGCTTCATTTACTGAAGTGATTTTTAAAAAGGGAACAGTGCTGAAGCTACTTTCCTTAGGAATTAATTCAAGTATTACAAGAATTAAGTTTTTTTCAATGTGACTCTTGGAGAATACCTGTTCCCAAAACTTTTAGAACTTAAAAAATAATTGTGAAAATTCTATGCTGCTTCAGGCACTTAATACAATAACAAAAGGTTATATTTTGAAATGTGCCAAGTGACTCCACAAGGTGTGCTGTGTGCAAGTATATGTGTATTGTCTAGAATGAAATCAACTGATATTACCATGTTGACTCAAGTATCTACAGCTGACAGTGCACCCTTCAGGCATTTTGGAAATCCTCAACTAACAGTGCAGACAGCTGACAGAAAAAGAATGATGAATTAACACACTCAGAGGCAAGGATAATAGCAAAGACAGAGGGCTAAGAAAGTTTGGAAAGTTGACTTGTAAATACAATAGGTCTTGGGGAAGGGTTAAATGAGTGCTGTGTGAATATATGCCTCTACCAGTTTGTGCCTCATTAAGATGTATGATTATAATGCACCAATAATTTTTTTTTCACAGAGATCTTCACCTGGAAGAGTTATGAGAAATTGCACTGTAACTTGCATAATTATCAATCTATTAGCATTGCTTCCAACAGTGATAAAAATATTAATTGATTAAATGGTCCCAAAGGAATACATAGATTTTAGTGACAATATTGTTTGTTATGTAACATTAAATAAATGAATGTTCTAATCAGGAAATATCTTGATATTTTAAATATGAACAAAATGCGTAAACATGTCTATAACATAAAACACATTCAAGATGTCTTTCTTTGTTAATGCAGCAATTTTAGAGTGTATCCATTGAAATACAATACAATGTTCTTTAAAAATCAACATGATAGACATAAAATTTTTAAAAAGACAATTTGTAAACTTAGTGTTTAGATCTACTGAGTGCAATTTGCCAGTAACAATTCTCTTAAAGAATATTTGTGTTGGCCCTCCTCTTTTTGTAACTCACTGTTACATTTAAAAGAAAAAGCATCATTGATCCTGAGTCCAGAAGAAATACTTTACTATTTCTCTGAAAGTTTAGTATAGAATTAATATTTCCCTCATGTTATTATAAATCAAAATTAATTATTAAATACATTAAAAGAAAAGTTTTATTGATATATATTTGAAAGCATCTTGATACATGCTTATAGTCACACAACTTCAAGTTGTCTCTTCAAACTCATCTATTCTTTTAAAAACACATGCATTTATTTTTGCATTGAATCTTGCACTTAATTGCTATGGATTTTGAGTAATGAGTTTTATATTTGATTTTCCATTTTTCTATTGTATTTCTTGCAATGATGCTGTTTTTCTATATCTTAAGTTTCTTCCTCAAAGGGATTATGTGATTTTTCACTCTGTTTACTGTCTAAATTTGTCTGGAGTAGTCACTTATTTTATTTTATTGATGCATTCTAATCATACATTGTTGTGAGGTAGAAACTGGTAGAGGCATACAGGCACATAGGTCTCATTTAACCCTTTCCTGATTCCTACCTAATTCCTTCCCCCCTCTTGCCTTCTCATGTTAGGTTTAGTGATTGACTTTGATATGTTTGTATATGTACATCCTGTGCATTAGGGTATTTTCCTGAGCACCCACCCCATCCCAACCACCTTCAGATAAGTCGCCTAAGGTTTCCCTTCTTTGACTAGAGTCCCTCCTGTGACCCACTTTCTCCCTAGCTTCCGCAAATTAGAGAGGTCATTAAATTTTTTACTTTTTGTACCTGACTAATCTCACTTAACATAATGTTTTCCAGGTTCCTCCATTTTTCTGCAAATGATATGGTTTTGTTTTTCTTTATGGCTGAGTAAAATTCCATTCTGTACATATCCCATAGTTTTGTAATCCATTCATCTGTTGAAGGACATCTTGGCTGGTCCCATAGTTTGGCAATTGGAAAACATAGATAAACATAGATACACGTCTGGTAGTTTGGTTTCCATTCTTTTGAGTAGATATCCAGAAGTGGTATTGCTGGATCATATGGTAGGTTCATCCCCATTCATCTGAGAATCCTCCGTACTGTGTTCCACAGTGGTTGCACTAATCTGCAATCTCAGCAACAATATTTTGAGAGTTCCCACTTTTCTACATCCTTTCCAGCATTTGTTGTTGTTTGTGTTTTTAATGATTGCCATTCTAATTGGGCCCAGGGATGTTTTGATTTGCATGTCTCTGATTGCTAATGATGTTGAACATTTCCTCATACATTTATTGACCATTTGTATTTCTTCTTTTGTGCGGTGTCTATTTAGTTCACTTGCCCATTCTTTGATTGGGTTATAGTCACTTAAGGAGTGAGTAGTAGTAACTTTAGAAAATATTTCAAAGTGGCATCAGAGATATTTATTGCTTTCTAGTTGAACTATAAGATCCAGGTTGACTGCTAACCTAAACCATATGTGACAAGAAGGAGCAGTAGAAAGATTTTAACTAAAAACATCAATGGTAGAGCTTTTTTTTCACTATATTGGCATTAGTGTTAATTGCTTATAAAAATATATCACCTTCCTAGGATATTTATGTTAATTTGCATTTCCAAGGGTTAGTATTGCTATCTGACATCATAAAACTGCTTAACACTAAAGAAGTCTACATGAGCTGTAGAAGTATTGTGTGCAAGATATTGCTAGAGGCAGAGCTGACTTAAGCATCTCACCTTGACAGTAGACCACTTCTTCCAAAATTGATTGTGTGAGTGTCATAATACACTGGAGAACACACTATTTTTTTCTCAATGTAAGACAGTCATAATTCTAGAAAATGGCAGCATTTCACCAAGAAGGGAAAGAATTAAAGCAAAATTCAAAATACCAAGCATGTTTTTACAATCTAACTTCATTAAAACTATATTTATTTAAGTCCTATTAAAAACTGCCAAGGAACATGCTATATCAAATTTTAAAGACAAGAAATAAGGACAAAAATAGATGTTGTTTTATGAGTGCTTTACATGAATTAACTTTTTAATCCTCATGACAGTCTCCAGTGCTCTTAACACTCCTGTTTTATGGATGAATGACAGAGGTGCAGAATTCACTTAAATTTTCTAAAGTAAAATAGCTAACAAATTGTAGAAAATGCCTCTTAATTCAGAGAATTTGAATTTAATATAATTCCAGAGATTATAGTTTACTAAATCCTCATGAATAAATTCAAATTAGAGTTAATAGACATAATTCAGTTTAGGCAATTATTACAGGAATTTCTACCTTGAGCAAAGAAATAATTGTATTAAAATTCCATAAACTTCTGCTCATTACATTTTTATTAACTGACGTGTACTTATGACATATACATGTGATATACAAAGCACCTGTCTTCAAATCAACAAATATATTTCTTGCTTCTAAAATTAAAAAAGTTATTACATACCAATTTTTCATTATTTATTGCAACTCCAACACTAAAAATTATTTAGGTCAGATTGGTAGCATGTATATTTTATAATATTTTTATTTTGCATATTTATCAAAAGTATAAGAATAGGAATGAATTAGGAATAAATAAAAAGAATAACTAAAATTAGGTAAAGTTAGTTTCACTTACTATTTAAATAAATTTGCCATGTGACCTTGATCAGCTTATTTATTATGTAATTTGGCTTTTACTTATCTGTAAAATAAAGATTGTGCTCTAAAATGTAACCAAGATTTATTTTACAAATCAAAACACATATGATTTTCAAAATGTTATAGTACCTTCTCAAAGATTATTCCATCTATTTTTAATTTAAATTATCATACACACACATACTTTATTTGGCTCCTCAGTTTTACAGAAACAATTGTGAATTAGTTACATTATTTTGTGGCTATATGACAGAATTTGCAACCTGGTTTATGCAAATACATTGTGTCCATATCAGGGATTTATTTTATGCAAATTGCCTCTCCTATGCTATTTGCAATCTTATTACATAGGATCTTAAACTCTGAAGCAAAATTTTGCTTTGTGAACAAAGTGAAAATATTGTGAGTATGGAACAAGCAGAAAGGGTTTGTACCTGAGCAGTATTATCAGTATTTCTCTAAACTTGTGCATTGACCTCTTACCTCACATTTTGGTTGTCTGTGTGTGTGTGTGTGTGTGTGTGTGTGTGTGTGTGTGTGTGTGTGTCCATTACACCAATTTTGTAATGTTTTCTTAGGATAATGTGGCAGAAGCTCAATAAAACTATCTTTGATTATGACAATTTCATAATCAGTCTTTGTTTCGGGATGATGAGAAGCATTTAGAAAAAGTATAACAAATAGATATATTTTGTTCATTTAAATTTTCCCCCAAAAAAGCAATGTCTACATCATATTCAAAATAGGGCCTCTGAGGTTAATGAAGTTATATTCCAATGAAAGAGAAATTGATTGATGGTATAAAAATGGAAAAAAAGATATAGGTAAGTTATTTTTACATCTAATTCAAATAAATAACAGTATTTCCCCTTTGTCTTATTCAGTGACTAGTTTCTTACTAACATTTTAACATTTCAAGAAGTATATATGAATATATCATTTTGAATCTCACTACAATTCTCCAATTGAAAAAAAAAGTTATCGCAATACAGTAGAAATTATACTACAGTGAAATGTTTAAGCTTGCAGATGATTTCATATGCTCTGAGAATGCATATTTTCACTTGCTCTGGAGTCATTAGTAAATAAATTAAATAAAATTTCATCAGTGATATACTGACAATAAGACTCATACCATGTGTTCTGAAATTTACTATCAATAGAAAAATGCATTAGTGTTCTTTGTAGAATTCATTGATTCCTGTGCTGGAGCAGGAGGGAAAAAAAGAAGGGATTGTCAAAGAGGCAAAGAGAGTTAACCTAAAAAATCTCTTCCTGGTCAACAGTGAAATAACTTAAGGAACAAAATCCATAAGTGAAAGCATTGGATTATTACTCAAAGAGTAAAATAAACATCCACAAATCCATACTGGTGAAAAAAAAAGCAAGGAAGAAAGGAAAACATACTACTCTTCAATGAGGAACAGAGGATCACCAGTAACATTTATAAGCTATATTGTAAGGAGAATACTAGTAAATTTACCATGTATAATTCTACTGGACTCTATCTTAACCAAGTGCTCAAGGACACTATCACAAATAATGCATGTAGACACCATGGGATATCTAATTTATGCATAGAGAAGAGTACACTTTTTGTTTGTGGTGTCTTTTCAGACTTGATCATGAAAAAAAAGTGAACAATGAAAATAAACAGTCTATGAATAACTTATTTACACTTAAGAATGTCAAGACCATGAAACAGCAAAATATACTAAAGGAACTTGTAACAGATTTGAGAAAACTGTATTCAATTTATATTGCTGCTATAATGAATTAACCACATTAGTGTGTGTGTGTGTATGTGTGTGTGTGTGTGTGTGTGTGTGTGTGTGTGTGTGTGCTGGGACTGAATCCAGGTCTTTGCACATGGCAAGCATTTGCCTTAATAGCAAGCTGCATCCCTGCCCCCCCCCCAATTTAATGTCTTAATAACACAAATTTATTATATTACTGTTCTATACATCCAAAGTTCAGCCTGGTTCCTACTGAGCTAAAAAGAAATGGTCAGGGCCACATACCTTTTTGAAATTTTTAGAAAATAATTCATTCCCTTGGACTTTTTGCTCCTAAGAGGATTCCTGCTTTCCTTGGCACTTAGTCTATTTTTTCCATCTTCGAAGCTAGCTAGCAACCTCACCTCTCTAACCTTTCTATGGAGTTCACATCTTTAACTGACTACAGTTGTGAGCCATCTATCTCTACTTATAAGGATTTATGTGAGATGAATGTGCTTACCTGAAAAATCAGATTAATCTCCATCTCAGGGCCTACATTTTAATCATGTCTCCAAAATCTGTTTATGATTTGAAGTAAGATATTCATACCTACTGAAGATTAGAATTTAGTCATCTTTGAGGTAGGAGGGAGATGAGCAGCATTCTACCAAAGTACTATGAGAGATAAACCAATTTTGGGTTAGATTTTGAAGAAGAAAATAAACAGAGATGGTAAAATCTAAATAAAATCAATTTAGTTAATCATATATACTATCATCTAATAATTTTGATATATTTTGTCTAAGCCTAAAATTACCTCCAAATAAAAAGTTAGACAACTAAGTAATCTAGGTACTGATTGCCTGAGGCTAGGAGTAGAAGAGGGTAAGAAAATGATAATTAAACTAATGAGCATGATTGTTGAAGATGTGAGATATGTTAAGGGCTTTTTTTTGTGATAAGTATTCAATGCTTATATGAAATAATTGATTATATGATAGTAAAATACATCTTTAGTATAATGCTTGCAAAATAGAGTGTCTAGTTTATTATGATTATCAACCACTGAAGACTAAATTATTATATAGAATATCATGAGTATCATTTCTATTCAAAAACTTAAATATTTACAATATACAGAGAACTCAAGAAACTCACAGCTAAGAAAACAAACAACACAATAAAAAAATGGGCAAAGAATATAAATAGACACTTCACAAAAGAAATACAAATGGCCAATAAATGTATGAGGAAATGTTCAACATCATTAGCAATCAGAGAGATGCAAATCGAAACTACCTTGAGATTTCACCTAACACCAATTAGAATGGCAATCATCAAAAACACGAACAACAACAAATGCTGGTGAGGGTGTGGAGAAGTGGGAACCCTAATGCTTTGTTGGTGGAATTGCAGATTAGTGCCACCTCTTTGGAAAACAGTATGGAGTATCCTCAGATGAATGGGAATGAATTTACCACGTGATCCAGCAATACCACTTCTGGGTATCTACCCAAAATAATGGAAACCAAACTATCAGACCAATGCACGTGTATCTATTTTTTTTTAGCAACACAATTCACAATTGTCAAACTATGGGATCAGCCAAGATGTCCATCAACAGATAATGGATTAAAAAACTATGGGATATGTATACAAGGAAATTCTTCTCAGCCATAAAGAAGAATAAAATCATGTCATTTGCAGGGAAAAGGATAGAACTGGAAAACATTATGCTAAGTGAAATTAATCAGTCACAAAAGGTAAAATATTGTATACTCTCCCTAATACGCATAAGCTAGGGAGAAAGTGGGACATAAGAAGGACTCTAGACAAGAAGGAGAAATCTTAAATGAGCAAAGAAGATGACTTAACAGAAGGTGATGGAGGGGCACTCTAATGCACATGATGTACTTTCACAAACATATCAAAGTTAACCATTAAACTGAAGTTGAGAAGGAGGAAGAGTGAGGGAGTGGGGTGGGAATAGGGGGAGGGTTAAATGAGAAATGTGTGCATGTATGCCTTTGCCAGCTTGTACCTAATAAAGATGTATGATTACAATGTACCAATAAAAAATTTTTAAAAAGAATTTAAAGCAATATCTTCTCTACACCCAAATTTAATAAATTAAGGCTTTAGATAGAGCAATAGCTTGAGAAGCTGTATGTCTCAATAAGTTACTATGTGTACAAAATGAGAACTAGAGATAAATATGAGTTACTTTTAATTTTTACTTAAATGAGCAAAATAATTAACCCTCTTTAAATAATTTCAGTCTGGACATGTTAGCGTATACCTGTAATTCCAGGACTTAGAAGGCTGAGATAGGGGATCACTGGTTCAAGTCCAGCCTCAGCTACTTAGTGAAGCCCTCTCCAACTTAGTGAGACCTTGTTTAAAATAAATAATAAAAAATAGAGCTGGGGGTGTAGCTCGGAAGTTGAATGCCCCATGCTCAATCTCCAGTACTAAAAAATAAAAAAAATAATAGCAGGCAAAATCTCAATCTTTGTAATCAGACCATTTCATGCCTGTGGTAGTTTGTTCATATGGATTTAAAATTTGTATTTCCTATCTAAAGAATCCAAGATGTTGTACTTGAATTTGTTCAAGGAAACAATTTAAAATCCATTAGCAACTTGGTGAAAAATTTCCTAAATCACATCAACTGCCAACATATTACTTCTTTCTTTTGTCCTCTGTAACTTTTTTAACTTGAAAAAAAATAAATAAAACTTCTTTTAAAAGCAATTCAATTATATTTTTTCAATGCCAAAAGAAAAAAATACCTCAAAACTAAGCAGAACTTTCTATTGAAATGATAGGGATTTGTTTTATTTATGTTTAGTGCAGTTCTGCCAATGCTGCTTCTTTTGTATCTGAGTTTGTAAGACTTATAATAAAGCATTTAATATCAGGGTCTTGGATATCTTTAATGAAGCTAAAATCCTATGTTTACCACATTGTTAGTTATTAGCACTTAGCTATCTTCAGAATATTTCATCTTTCTTTGATTTAACTTCTTTATTTACATAAAATATATTTATTTTAGGTGAAATAATGGAAATTATAGAAATAACTAATCTCAAACAATATTTTTAAAATATTGAAGAAAACTTGTATTGATTATTTACAATATAAACCATTTGTTTCTTCAGAGATCTGTAATACCCTGTACTCATTTTACCATTAAAGCAATAATTGTATTAATCTTTGTATAGTATAAGAATATTGCTCACAATCACATATATTTATTAGAATATTCCTAGTAGGCTCTCTTTTCATGTTTCCATCTACTAATAAATGGTGGTTAACCTATCTAATAAATTCTCATAAAATATTCAAACTGGTTTTGTGATGTAATTTATTATGTTTTATTAGGCAATAATCAGATATGACCTCCAACTGTCAATAATTCAACTGAAAATGAAATTTTGACTAAAGATAAATAACAAAGTAGATGTAGAAGTTTTTAGAAGTTTTAATATTTCTTCTACCCCTGTACTTAAATATTTGAAAAAGAAAAAAGTTTCTTTACTCAGCTCTTGATACTATACAAAGTTAATTATTTATTTTAAGATTTATTTCCACCAGCTTTAAAACATTGTAACCTTATTGACTACTTGCCTAAAATGCTGCCTTTGGGAATTAAAAAGAATGTTGTAAATCTTTTCAGGTACCTCCTTTTATGCATGATGAGACAACTGTTTTGGTGGCCTTCAGTCAAATGACCTTCTAGAATATAAAATAGAAAAAATGATACCTTGAAACTATAAAAACAATATTTTCTAAAACAAAAAATAATTGTCTCTTCCCAAATGTGCAATTAAACTTTTACTAATTTTACATTAAGGTATAGAAATTACATTATATGAAAACATATTCAATAAAGTGATTTTAAAATATGTTAAAAAGCAAACAGGGAAGGGTTATATTTTATAATATATAGAAATGGCTCAAATGAATATGTAAATATATTCTGATTAAAGCATTCAAAATGGGTACTCTAATCATTGTAAAGTCTATATTTCTTAGTCCTGTTATTTTCGGAATTTATAATACCTTATAGATCATTTTAAAATCCTAAAGCACACTTTTTATATCCTGAGAATAATTCAGGAGAATTTAACTCTCTGTAAGTAAAGAAAATTCATTGTCTTCTGTTTTTAATAAAATTGAGTAAAATAGTGAAAATCATGAACTTAACTCCATCATAGTTTTTGTTAAAATTTTTTTAGAATCCTTTCTGTACCTACTATACACTTAACCCATGCCAAAATGTGTGAAGTTCTTGTTTTTTGTTTGTTTTTTTATTGTATTGGAGATTGAACCTAGGGGCATTCTACCTCTGAGCTACACTTCCAGCCTTATTTTTTATCCTTTATTTTTGAAACAGGGTCTCACAAAAGTTGTGGAGGGCTTAAGTAGTTGAGGCTGACAATGAAACTGTGATCCTCTTGCCTCAGCCTCCCAAGTACTGGGATTGCAAGTGTGTGCCACTACGTTGGGCTCAAACTTGTCTTTTATACTACTTGAATTCTAAAAATTTTCCATTAACAATCTTTCAGATATTGCTAACAATGCATGAGATTCATGGACCAGAAACATTTTTTTTTTTTTTTAATGAATGTCACCATGAGTATTGCTTTCTCTAGGTCCCAAATTCCAGGAGCAATGCAATATGAGCCCAGAAGGATGGCCCATGTAATATGTTAATTTACAAAAGATAAATTCTTATTGTCTTATATTGGGATAGTCATGATTGCACATTTTTTTGTCCAGATGAAGATATTTTCTTCACTATACTAGACAGACAGAATGCCTAGAGAGAGACATTATTAATCTGAAGACTGTGTGCTGTGAAACCATTCCTGAAAAGATTGTCTAGTTTTTACTCATAGAAATGATAGCCAGTCACTTGCTTG
>PVLC010027304.1:0-22004 GCA_004027655.1 Graphiurus murinus
GGTCCCAGTATCCCCTTCTAGCTCTTGACTGGAAGACCTCCCTCAGGCCCCACCTCTTGAAGTTTCTAGCACTCCTTGCAGCATCATGGGTTGGAGACCACGCCCTTTGCACACGGGCTGTTGGGGACCACTTATCAAGATCAACGCCACTGTGAAGCTTCTTAGGCTGTTTTCTGTGAGTGTAATCAAGAGCCCAGGGAAGGCCCGGGGGACAGCAGCAGCCCACTTTCCTGCCACCCTGTCTGTTCTGGCGGCCTGAGCAGATGGACACAAGACAGTATCCAAGTCGAAGGACACAGAAGGAGGCCGGTGTAGCTGGAACACTCTTGGAGAGGTTGGGAGCTGCAGAGAGGCAGGCAGGGCCTGTCCCTGGAGAGAAGATTCTGTGACGGCTCCCAGAGGTTCCGGGGGGGGGGGGCTGCGGGGACCCCAACTCAGGACTGACAGGGTCCTTAGCTTACATAATGGAAAAGAATTTCAGCACGAGCCAGTCAGAAGCATAGACTGAAATCTATCTAGGAAAACCAGAAATACACATTCAAAGGAGAATGCAGGCCATCTCCAGAGCAAGAGGTGCCCTTTGGGGTCCCTGGCTCTTCCTTCAGGCTTTAAGGGAAGCCTGGTAAGGGGCCAGCATGGGAAGCTACATTAGGGTGGCATTGGTTCCATAATCACCTTCCATTTGGGGTGTGAGGATCATTTTCTCTGTCCTGATGGGGCCTTTGTGGTCTATCCAATAGGTATCTGTTTTGCTTAAGCTATTCACAGGCAGGATGGCTAACAGTGCCCAAGAAAATTATAAGTGAATGAGTTGCCTGTTTTGGTGGTCTGGCCATCTTTCTAGATCTCTTGTGTGGGCCCTAACAATACTCAGGGTAATTAACTTAACGTGAGTGAGTAAAGATTTGCAAATTCCCCAGAAATCTGGGACTGACCGACTATGCTTGGGGAGTTTTAGCACAGGCTTCCATGTTAAAGTTACATTTTCTTCTTCTTTCCTTTATATCGTCTTTATTTCTTTTTTCCCTTCCTTTCTTCCTCCCTTCCTTCTTTCTTTTGTACTTGAGATTAAACCCAGGGACATTTTACCTGTGAGCTACACCACCAGCCCTTTTTTGTTTTTTATTTTGAAACAGGGTCTCACATAAGTTGCTGAGGCTGGCCTAAGAAAGAACCTGCCACCCTCCTGTCTCAGCCTCCCGAGCACTGGGATTATGGGGTGCACCACCACGCCGTTCTACCAATCTTCTTAATGTCTTTTATCCTGCCTCATGCCCCACAAGGTAACAGGTCCTCTATGCCTCTGCACACTGCCCACAGCTGGCTGCCCCTTCCTCCCTGGGGGCTCCTGACCCAAGTACTCTGCACCCAGCAAGTTCCCGTAAGGACGAGAATGAGTAGCCCAAGGCCGGGGAGGGGCGGTGGGGAGAGGAAAGACTCACCTGCTTTACGATCTTTCCAAAAGCTGCTCTTGCCTAGAAGAATGGAAGAAATTCTCTATTCACGAAAGAATGGACAAACTGATGAGCAATTAAATGCCTGAGTCCAGAGTAATGATGATTAAGAATGTTGGGAAAGGACGTTACCGGGAGGCTCTGACAGCATGGGGAGGTCTCGGGGTGGGTGGGGCCTGTCCGTTATCAGCTGCCAGGCCCCTCATTCCTGATCCTTTAGGTCGCCAAGTGCTGAGAGCTGGCCAGGTGTCGCCACTGCAGCCCCACTTGAGCCCACTGCTTTTTGAGAAGCAGGGGTGTGCAGGTGGGAGGGGAGGGGTGCTGCAGGTGGTTCCTACAGCAGGACTTCGTGGGCTGTGAAATAGGATAACTAGAGGACTTGTGCCATCCAGGGACAGGGAGGGTTCAGTGAGATACATTCTAGCGCGGTGTTTGGTATGGAGCTCGGCATACAGTAAGCACTGGACCCTGAGTATTTATCTGCCAGAGTGTCCACTCCCCGAGCAGGGCTGCGGAGTCGGCCCCACTGCCTCCCTGGAGCCTAGAAACAGTGCCTGGCTCACAGTGAGGACTCATACGCATTTGTCCAGAGCTAAGGCAGCTCCAGCTGGTGGTAACGGCCCAGCCGAGGCCCCAGTGCTGGTTCCCACTGCTTAGTGCTGCAATCCGCCCTTCCCCACCCACTGCCCCGCAGCCCTGACAGGCAGCGACCGCAGGCAGCCATGACTGATGACTAGTCCCTACTTCTCTAAACACTGGGGTTGGAATCCCCGGGCCGGCTCAGCAGGGTACTGCTGGCTCGGGGCACAGCAGGTCCCCCTTTCCCGTTAGCTGAGCAGTGTCAGTGGGTGGGCTGGACCTTGAGGTTCTGTTTGGGGAAGGAACAGAACGTGCTGCCCAGGGAGGAGGGACACCACATGGTCCCCCAGGAAACGGGAAGTGAGCCCTGGCCTGTCGCACTCCAAGTCTCTCTTTGTTTGAAGCTTGTCTCTCTTTCCTCTGACCCTGAGCTTACCCTCATCCTGGGAGTTCTCTGCAGTGGGTCTAGGAAGATGGGCTAACAGCTGGGGAACAAGTTCGCCTACAATCTAATAGTAGGAAAGTGCTAAGAAGTGCTTAGTAAGCATGTGTGGTGGCATGCCTGTAACCCCAGTACTTGGGAAGCTGAGACGGGAGGATCTTGGGTTATAGAGCCTCAGCAACTTAGTGGGACCCTGTTTTGAAACAAAAAAATCAAAAGGGATGGGGGCATAGCTCAGAGGTAGAATGCCCCAGGATCCAAAGAAGAAGAAGGAAGAGGAGGAAGGGGAGGGGGAAGGAGGAGGAGGAGGAGGAGGAGGTGAAGAAGGAGGAGGAGGAGGAGGAGGAGGAGAGGAGCTCAGTTACTTTAACTGAGCACTGACTCTGTGCCTGGCCCCATGCTAAATCAAAAGATTGTATTGCATTTACTTGAAGGAGGCATCTGTTTGCCACACAAGGATCTGTCCTTTGCTGGAGCTTGGCCTTTGCACAGGCTGTCCTTCGGCTTAAAGTGCTCTTCCTCCAGTACACAGCTCCCTCAGCACAGTCTCCTCACAAGTCTTCCCCAGCTGGCTAGAGAGAATGAAACCACAGCAACGTTGGGGTTGGTGCATCTGTCTCATGGCTATGGTCCCTCCAAAGCTCCAGGCTGTGCCACAGTGGCCTCCTTGTCTTGTGTGTCCACCTTGGCACCCAGCACACAGTAGGAGTCATGCAAATGTCAGCTTCTCCCTTCCCACTGCCTCGGCCCTTCGTCTCCATCTTTTGCACACCCTACATCCCTCCGTCTCTATATCATAGCTTTTGTCTTAATGCTAAGAGCAATGCCTGTCCCACTGTGGTATTTATAAATCTAAGTGGAATTGATACAGGCTGTCTCCTCTTATTGGGTTCTTGTCCAGTGGATTTCGATGAATGAAGTTCAAGGACTAATAAAGGATATAGAAATATGAAAGTTTTAGCCAGGCATGGTGGCACACGCTTGTAATCCCAGTACTGGAGAGGCTGAGACAGGAGGATCGCAGGTTCAAGACCAGCCTCGGCCACTTAATGAGGCCCTTTGCAACTTATTGAGACTCTGTTTCCAAATAAAAGAATAAAATAGGTCTTGAGGGTATAGCTCAGAGGTAGAATGCCCCTGGGTTCCATCCCTAGTATCCCCCCCACACACAAATATGTAAGTTTTACTCATAAGCCAAAGAAAGATAGAAAACGAAAATAGCTCTCCCCACACAGAGAGGAGGGCCCCCTAAAAGAGACTAACCACTGAAGTTCTTGGGAGGCGAGGTTTCATACCTTCTTGTAGTTCCCACCTGCTCTCTTGTGATTGGTCAGAATTGGGTCTTCGGCCCCGAGGTCTTTTGCCTAGTTTCATTCCTTAATTTGAAATCTCGATTCCACACATCAGCGGGCCCTTCTGGTCTCCAGGTGCCACTCTTGTCTGCCCCTCATCCATCTTCCTTTCATCACCCTTGAGGCTGAAGTTTCGTATTAACTCGCTGTTTTCCCTGTATCGATTAACTGTCCCTGTTCTTGCTCTTTGTACAGATGGCCTCTTTTAACCCTCCCTGATCCCAGGTGCTCTGCCCTGCTTTAGAACGACACAAAGAAGCCAACCCGGGAGCATTCAGTTATTTGCCTGTGGAATCCCCACGGTCACCGCACCATCAGGGAAGGAATAAGGCCAGAAGGAAGAGTGGCGGGAGGTGCTGGAACTAATATTTTTCTGAGCACCTTTGTGTGTCAGGCATGTTTCATTTATTCCTCACCAGGATCTTGGGAAACGGGTATTATGGTTCCCAATTTATAGATGAAAAGTGAAGGCACAGAGAAGTGAGGCGACTTTCCCAAGGCCACAGAGCAAGCAAGTGTCAGAGATAGAGTTTGAGCCCCATATACCTGGTTCTACCCTTTGGACAGGGGTGGTGTGTCCCTCAGGTGTGAGCGTGGGGAGAGGGTGAGACACCGGGATAGAAGGAGACACTGGGATCTGACCCAGACCCTGGGAGTATGCCCTCCCTGCCTCCCAGATGTTCTGTGGCCTGGCTTCCTGGGACAGATGTTTTCTGGCCAAATCCTCTTCAGGCTCCTCCAACACATTTAACCACTTTCCCTGGAGATGGCTCTGCTTTTTAAGGAGTTTTTTTTTTCTTTCTTTCTAATATTTGTCCGTCCAGAACAGTTCCCTTTCACTCCCAGGACCTGGGTTTGGGTAACCTTAGCACTGGCAGGGTTGTGCAACACCCACAGAGGCTCCAGGAACCCACAACTTCTCAATAATGCTGAACCCGGTGAAATTTCCCAGTAGCCGCCTCCTCCGCCTGACTAACGCTTTCTGAGCTTGGCAATGCAATGTCCTATTTTTAAGGAACCCAGTCATTTGGTTTAGATTCTTTATTTGCTTTATTTTAATGACCTTCTGAATCATTCATTTTTTTTTTTTTTTTTTTTTACTTCTGAACTGATTCACTCTTTGCCACTTCCTTGTATAGAAATCCAACCCCTCCTGAGGCTCAGCACCAACGACCAAGGTAGGACAGAAGAAACAGAAGACACAAAGGAGACATAAAGGAAGGAGAGGGAAATGTAACTTTGATGTGGAAGCCTGTGCTGAAACTCTCAAGCCAGGCCGGTCAGTCCCAGATTTCTAGGGAATTTGCCAATCTTTACTCGCCTCACTGTTGATGTTGCTGTTGTTTTTGGTGGTACTGGGAGTTGAACCCAGGGGCATTCTACCTCTGAGCTACACCCCCAGCCCTATTTTATTTTGAAACAGGGTCTTGCTAAGTTGCTGAGGGTCTTACTAAATTGCCGAAGCTGGCTTCAAACCTGAGATCCTCCTGTCTCAGCCTCCCATGGATTGGGATTAAGACATGCGCTATCGTGTCCAACTTCACTCAGGTTAATGAGCCTGCACACCATCAGCTATCCTCAAGGGAGTATCTATTGATCAGGCAGCAGAAGCTACACAAAAGATCCAGAGGTGGGAAAGTGGTTGGACAGGACACCATGCTGGAAATTCATTCACTTGTAAAGTACTTTGAGGAATGCTCAGTATCCCACCTAGGAATAGTTAAGCTGAGGAGATATCTGTCGGTGGGCCAGAAGGGCCCACACAAAAGACCTAGAAAGATGACTTGACCACCCAAACAGAAAACTCAGTCACTTACGGTAATTCCCTTGGGCACTTAGCCATCCCACCACGAATCGGCCCGTTGGGACCAGGACGATGACTCTGATGCCCCAAATCTGCTGTGATCACTGGACTGTTCTCATTCTCACAACCTTCCCCTACCCACCCCTCATGGGAGTCTCCTACAGAAGAGCCATGGACCTCTGAACATATTTCTCACTCTGGGGTGGAATGCGTTCTCCCTCACTGTCCACCCTGCCTGTTTTTGGTGGTACTGGGGATTGAACCCAGGACATTCTACCTCCAAGCTACACTCTCAGCCCTTTTTATTTTTTGTCTTGAATCAGGGTCTTGCTAGGTTGCTGAGAGTCTCTCTACATTGCTGAGGCTGTCCTCAAACCTGTGATCCTCCTGTCTCACTGTCTCAGCCTCCAAAATACTGGGATTACAGGTATGCACCACCACGCCCAGCTCCCACATTCTCCTTTGGTTTCCTAAATAAATCTTTGTCTACGTCTCTGACTGGCTCACTGGTTCTGAGTCCCATTCCTCTCTCTCCCCAACTAGGGGATTCCTCCAGACCCTTCATGGAACTGTCTCTTCTCTCTCGTGACACAACTACCTTCTCCTGAAAATTATCCCCATCCATGCCCCCCTGGCTTCAGGAAGCAGTAATGACCCCCACTCATTTTCTGTGCCTTTCACCTGGTATTTACACATTATCTCGTCGTTATCATAACAATTATAATACTCTGCCAGTCACTAGAGTCATTTCTTAAAATTCTCACCATGACCCTAGGAAGACACTCATTGTCCTTTCCATTCTACAGATAATAAAATTGAGCCTTAGAATTCTTATCTCTTGCTCAAGGTCCCACAAGGTGAGCAAGGAGGCTGAGATGCTAAGCCTGCCAGCAGAACTCCAAAATGAGTATCCTGAGAGGTCGCAGTAGGTGTGGGGGTCCCTGCCAATGTGCCTGGCTCTTGCCATGACAGTGGTTTTGCTGTCTGTCACCCCTGGAGACCACAAGCTCCCTGGGATGGGTTGTTCCCAGCTGCACTGAATGCTCATCTGGAAACAAATAGTGATATGGACCAATGGCTGGGAACTTCCTGCCCCTTCCCAGTGAGCGTCAGCTGCTGGAAGCTTTACACAACCCTGTGCTTCCTACAGTGTCAGATGCTCATTAGCAATCTCCATCAATGCACATTGTATGAAGCAAGGGACAAAGCACAGGTGTGGACGACTCAGGTGGGCATGTTTTGTAGCTCAAAAGTCTCACCACTTATTTCAGGGTTGAATTAACAACACCTTCAGATGAAGAACCGGATTAAGTTCATTTGACACACTTTTTGTGTGTGTGTAAAACTGGGGATTCTACTTCTGGGCTACACTCGCAGCCCTTTTTTTTTGCGGTACCGGGGGTTGAACTCAGGGGCATTCTACCTCCAAGCTATACCCCCAGCCCTATTTTTTTTATTCTTTATTTTGAAACCGAGTCTCACTAAGTTGTGGAGTGCCTCACTAGGTAGCTGAGGCTGGCCTCGAACCCGGATCCTCCGGTCTCAGCCTCCCGAATGCTGGGATTACAAGCATGCACGACCACGCCTGGCTGCAGCCCTTTTTTAAAATTATTATTATTTTTTATTTTCAAACAGGGTCTTGCTAATTTGCTGAGGGTTTCACTAAGTTGCTGAAGCTGGTCTCAAGCCTGAGATTCTCTTGTCTTAGTCTCCCAAGTCCTGGAATTCTAGGCATGCGCCACCGTACCTGGCTTTATTTGGCATGCATTTAATAAAATCTGCTGTGGGCCAGGCCCTGTATTCAGAGCATGGTGCTGGAGACGGCATTGTGAGCTGCTCATCAGATGCAAGTCCTTTGGGTGTCTACCCTCCCTCTCATTCCCTCTAGGTGGCAAGCTCCCTAGGGCCCTGTGGGCAGGCAAGCCTGGAGACTTCAGGAAAGCAGGGGTTAGTGGGAGCAGTGGCCCTGTCTGGTCAGAGAGGACGAGGCAGGGAAGATGTCAGCATGCCAGCAGCCTTAGAGAAGGGAATGCGAGCAGCAGAGGGGAGATTGGACAGAGCCAGCTTGTCCCCCAAAGAACATGAAGAGGACAGGCCTTGGGACCATGAAGTGACAACAGTAGCATCAGCAGCAAAGGCCTGGAAAGGATAATAAAAACAAGAAGCCCATGGGGGTGGCTTGGGGAGGCCAGGAGCATGAGGGTCCCTGGGCTCACTGTAATGCGTTATCCCCAACTCTGTCACCGATGTTGCTGGCCTGGCTCTCTTTTGTCTGTTCCTGAGGATCCCGCGCCCAGCCTTTCACTTGTAACCTTGTAGACAGACTGCCTCAGAAGGTTCTTTGGAACCAGCACTTTATTGGCTTCTTGGGTTTGGGGGCCCAAAATGCAAGCTTTGCCTTCGGAGAAGAGAAGTCTCTCAAGGCAGCAAGGAGCCTGGTGGCGAATTGTAGGGCCAGCCGACAGTTTGGCTTAGGCTAATGTTTACAGAGCTCCGATTGGCACCTAGAACTTCCTCCAGTTCCTTCCATAAGGATAAGCAAGAGCACCCTCAAGGGGCAGATGGGGAAATTGAGGCCCAGAGATGTCGAGTCAGCTGCTCAGGGCCACAGGACAGGAACATTCAACTGCCACGCAGGAGACCCACCCACCCACTCACTTGAGGGTGGACCTATGAACTCTAACTCAGAAGCTCCTGGACTCTTGGGTCTGTCCAGAGAGACAAAGTCCTGTCTCGCCTCTGCTCATGGTGAGAGTGACGCCCAAGGCGCTGATGCTAAAACAGCCATTGTAGTGATGATAATGCTGGTGGCAAAACCCTATCCCAGCTCCCTGTGGGCCCTGCACCATTTCCCTCTCGGTTTCCTCATCTATAAATCAATAGCACCTAATACTCGATCCCTAGCACGCGGTAGGTGGTACACCGATGCTCCTTGACTTAGAGTGGGTTATGCCTCAGCAAAGCCATAATTAAGTTCGAAGTGTCATTTGGTTGAAAACGCATTTGATACACTTGACCTATACCAAATGGCATGGTTAAGCTCAGCCCCACTTAAATGTGTGCTTGGAACACTCACATTTGCCTATAGTCAGGCAAAAAAATGCCTCACACGAAGTCTAGTTTACTGTAAAGTGTGGGCTATTCCATGAGACTGATTGAAAGTGAAGGGCAAGCCGGGCGTGGTGGTGGATGCTTGTTATCCCAGTACTTGGGGGGCTGAGACTGGGTTTGTGGCCAGCCTCAGTTACTTAGTGAGGTCCTCCGAAACTTAGTGAGACCCTAATTCAAACTAAAGAATTAGGGCTGGGGGTGTAACTTGGAGGTAGAATGCCCCTGGGTTCAATCTCCAGTAGCGAAAAAAAAAAAAAAAGAGCCGGGAGTAGTGGCGCACGCTTGTAATCCCAGCATTCGGGAGGCTGAGACCGAAGGATCCGGGTTCTCGGCCAGCCTCAGCTACCTAGTGAGGCACTCTGCAACTTAATGAGACCCTGTTTCAAAATAAAGAATAATGTAAAACGAAGAAGTGGTGCTATTTGTGTTCTGACAATGATTGATATGTCATAAATGTCTAAACCCTGTTGTACTCAAGAAATGTATAAAAATCCGTGCTGAAGAATAATTAAAAAAAATAAAAGCCCTTGAATATTTAAAAAAAGAAAGAAAGAAAGAATAAAAAATGCCCCTGAGTTCAATCCCCAGTACCACAAAAAAAAAAAAAAAAAAAAAAAAAAAAAAAAAAAAAAAAAAAAAAAAAAAAAAAAAAAAAAAAAAAAAAAAAAAAAAAAAAAAAAAAAAAAAAAAAAAAAAAAAAAAAAAAAAAAAAAAAAAAAAAAAAAAAAAAAAAAAACCAAGAAAGTAAAGGGCAAAATGGCTGTTTGGGCATGCTTGTAAGTACAATCACAGAGAAACTGATACCCACTTCCTCTGTCCTTGGATGATGAGAGGTGCGTATATAAAAGGGAAAACCATTAGGAGGGAACTGTTCATTTTCTCAGAGCTGTAAGCCAAAGGGAGGGGAGGGACTTTTTCAAGAAAGACATCGGAGTCATTGCTGTGGTCTCCAATTCCAAATGGGAATCAGAAAGGAAAAGCGAGTTGCCTGAAATCACACAGCCAACAAGCAGCAGAGGGAGGCTTTGAACCCAGGCCTGTGTGCCCTCTCCACTCTTGTCCTCGGTCCCAGTGTCATATGGCCCATGGTGATGGTCATGGAAAGATCCAGTGCCTGGCCCTGCACTGAAGTATGAGTCACCGGCCATCCCTGGGGAGCTGGCGGAGCTCGGTGTCGGGCAGAATGTTCCGCCAGATGCTGGGGAGCCGCTGCCAGCACCATTGAGACTCTTTCATGCTGAGGAAGGGAGGAGGAGTGAGCAGGAGCCGGTCGCCCGGCCCTCGGAGCTCGGCCAAGTGACGTCAGGCCCTCACATCTGGCCTCTGGAATGCCGAGGCCCCAAGGACTGCGCAGACTCCTTCTCTGAAACAGCCCAGGCCACTTTGTGGAGAAGGGTCTGGAGCTTCCAGGCTCTCCCAGGTCAGCCAGGTGGTGACCTGTGAAACAGGCCTTGGACGCCCACAGATGCACACCAGGTGTCCAAAGGGCCTCAGGATCGGACAGCTCGGGTGGATTCCTGGCCCAGTGACCCGGGCCAGATCCTTGGTTTCCTGTTTGGGGAGTGAGGACGTGGTCCTGCGTGGTGGGTCTGGAGTGGGGTCAGCTTGGCCAGCATCAGGCACCTGACAGGTCCGGCCGACGCTTGCCAATTGGCTACCTGGGTGAATTCAGGGACTTGCGTACGGCATCCTGGTCGGCACAGTCCCCAGAACAGGTGGTTGCCACCTTGCCAACTGACTTTGTCGGAGGCATGTGCCTGACTTCCCTCTTCTGGTTCCCACTTTCTCTGAAGAGAATGAGGTCCTGCCTGGCCCTTCCCCAGGGCCACAGTTAGGGTGCTGAGTAGGGGAAGCTCGCCCCTCTGCCCTGGGTAGTGCCTGCAGCCAAATGGCTCCTTTTGATGTTTGCCTTGATTTCGTCCGGGAAATTTGGGGCTGGCCAGTGTGACATCATGAGGTGGGTGATTCATTTTGGTCCCCAAAGGAACAAAAGCCCAGATCTTCCCAAGGCATCCTCCTTTCTCGATTTTCACTTTGCCTGCACCTTCGCTAGGCCATGAGCAATACATACAAGCAAGTCTGTAAAGGCAAGTTGAAAAGAGGAAGTAAGCCGGGTGTGGTGGCGCACGCTTGTAATCCCAGCATTTGGGAGGCTGAGACCGGAGGATCCGGGTTCGAGGCCAGCCTCAGCTATCTAGTGAGGCACTCTGCAACTTAGTGAGACCCTGTTTCAAAATAAAGAATAAAAACTAGGTTTGGGGGTATAGCTCGGAGGTAGAATACCCCTGAGTTCAATCCCCAGTACCGAAAAAAAAAAAAAAAAAAAAAGAGGAAGTAAGTCAGCCAGGCCTGGTGGTGCATACCTACTATAGTCTCAGTACTTGGGAGGCTGAGACAGGAGGATCAAGGTACAAGGCTAGCTTCAGTAACCTAGTGAGATTCGGTTTCAAAATAAAAAATAAAAAAGTCTGGGAGTGTATGTAGAATGCCCCTGGATTCAATCCTCAGCACTAAAGGAGGTCGGAGGGAGAGGAAATAAGTCAGCCTCCCTTGGTGATGGAAAGGGACAGGCTTCTCACTAAAGGAGCATTGGAGGCTCTTTTCCTGCCTGGCTGAAGGCGGGGCCTGAAGCCTGCAGTCCAAATTCCTTACCCAAAAGTGGAAAAACAACCCACAATTCCACAAACTGCTGGAATTTTAAAAAGAATCCTTGATAATATAATTTGCCTGGGGCACGAGTCGATGCAACCTCAATTTCTGCATCCGCAAAAATGAAAATCCTTCTACAGAAGAGAATGAGGGTGACGCCCTGGAGCTAGCCGCCCTGGTGGGACAGATTCCATCTTGAATCTCCCTGACAAACCAGTCAAGAGTGGGGGTGGCCCTTTGCAGTTTGTGTTTTCACTCCTGCAGGAGGGTGTTGCTGATTTGGAAGTCAGGCTGGAGTTATCAGAAGTCCTGGTGTGGGCCCAGAGTGACTGAATGGGAAGCGTGTGTGTGTGTGTGTGTGTGTGTGTGTGTGTGTGTGTGTGTGTGTGTGTGTAGTTCTGGGGATTTTACCTCTGAGCTATACCCCCAGCTTTATTTTTTATTTTTATTTTTATTTTGAAACAGAGTCTTGCTAGGTTGATGAGAGTCACCACTTGCTGAGCCTGCCCTTGAATCTGTGGCCCTCCTGTCTCAGCCTCCTAAGTACTGGGGTTGCAGGCGTGTGCCACCGCGCCCAGCTACCAAGCAGGAATTCTGAGTAGCGATAGAGTCACAAAAGCCTGAGCAAGTGTCCTGGGGGCCTTGGCTGAGATAAAGAAGATGCAAAGAGAGTACAGGCAGGATATCCTCGGGCCAGCATCTCAAACAGGGTCACTGATTCGGGCTGAGTCATTTCCCTTCTCTGGGCCACAGGGCTGTGCTTTATATTTTTAATCAGTAAAATGGATATAACGATTCCTGCTGCTCAGAACGTTAGGATGTTGGGCATGGCTTAGTGGTTCTGCCTGGTTTCTCTTGGGTTCACATTAGCCCCTGGCCGACAGAGTGAGGTCAGCTCACAGGTGGCCCCTGGGCTGCTCCCTGCGGCCCGGTGGTCACAGTGCCCTCCCAGAGGTGGCTGTGAAGGTTCATTGAGATAATCATGTTACCTGCTCAAGGCTGGGGACCTCGGCATTCAACCATTATAGTTGCCAAGATAGGAGCCGCTGAGGTTAGTCTCTCATACAGCAGGTGTTCAAAAAGGCCAGCCAGCTGTTGTGCAGACAGCCATGCTGTTGACACAAAAATAGAAGCACAGAGTCTTAGCCGTCAAAGGGACAGTGGAGATCAGAATCTTATTTTAGATCATTTCCTTATATTACCAAGGGGGATGTGAAGGCCCAGGGGGAGTGAGGGAGGTCCAGCCCGAGGGAGGTCACTGCCAGCTAAAGGCAAGCCACGGCTGACGCTCCTATTTCCCCAGCCAGGGATCCTGGCACTCCGCTTCACCCAGCGGACTGGGGTCACACAGGAGGATACTAACGGGGTCACCTCCTCCCTAGGAAGCACTGCGTGACGACCCAGAGAGGGAATGGAGGGGCTTCAGGCTGGTGATCTGGAGGGGATGAGCAGCAGCAGCAGCAGCAGCAGCAGCAGCAGCAGCAGCAGCAGCAAGGAGAAGCTTTTAGAAAGTTCTGCCTGGTCAAGGTGACGGCTCTGCTGCAGAAAGTGGTCCCATCACCTGGGAACCCACGTGAGCTTAGGTGTACATACATGGGGTTCAGAGACAATGGGATACTGGGCCCTGGGCCAGTTTGTACAGTTCCCTAACCCTCATGGCAGCCCTATCGGATGGACACTTCATGACCTCAGCGAGCTGTGGCACAGAGAGGCTAAGGAATCGTCTCAAGACCCCACTGCTAGTCTCTGGTGGGCTGGAACTTGAACCTGGACAGTGTGGCCAGAGCCTGTGACCTTCACACAGGCCTGCTGCCCGGTTCGTTCTGCCTGCATCACCCTCCTGCCCAGCGCCTGTGGTCTTGCCTCTGTGACCTCATGGTCTCCTCTGCACAGCACCATGGGACTCAAAGGCCCACCTGCCCTGGACCTAGCACTTAGTAGGGTCTCATTTCTTCAGCAGGCATTTTCAAGCCCTGTGACATCCCACAGAGGGAATGAGACAGTCGTGGTACTACTGGTCACCATGCAGGTGGCTTTGCCTGGGTACAAATCTACCTGTCCGTGGTCGTCCCCTCTTGGCTGCTGGGGGGTGGGAGGTGACCTCAGTTGGAATCTCAGCCAGGCCAGGGCATGGCTAGGGTCAGAAGCAGGGTTCTGGTCCTGCTATGTGTTGCTGGGCACCTCGGTCAGCCCCTGCCCCTTGCTGGGCCTCAGTTTCCCCAAGCTGTTGTCTATTCCACTTGATGGCCAATGGAATGGAGGCCCCCCAGGGACCAAGTGGCTTATCACAGGGCACAGGGCAAGAAGTGGCCTGAAGACCCGAGAGTCCAGATGTGCGGTCACTTTCCCTTGAGCCCCTGGGCCCCGCACTTCCGTGACCCTTCCCCTCTGGGATCTGAGTCTGCGCATGAGGAAGGGGAGACCGGGGGTTGAGGAGGTTTCTGGCACTGTGGCACAAGCTGCAGGAAGTACTGAGCTCAGAAGACTTCTAAGAAAGTGGGAGGCAGGAAGGAACATGTTTGTCCTGGCTTCAGGGACAAGACAGCCAGAGGTCAGCCTGGCTCCCGGCCCAGAGTCTGGCCCTCGAAGGCGCCCCAGCCTGCAGCCCAGCTTGGCAGAGCCTGCACATGAAATCTTTGAGGTCACCTGTGGGCTCCCCACTTCCAGCTCCCCTCCAGGCTCACCTGTGCTGGCTTCCTAGGAGACACCCAGGCCGAGGGCTGGGGAGAGAACCTGGCCCTTCCTCCATGCAGGTACTCCCAGGGTACTGGGGGGCCTGTGTTTCAGGGTCTGGGGAGTTGGCTCTGCCCTTTTGGGGGGACCCCACTTATTTGACCTAAGGGCTCTGAGCCCTAGTGTTCTTTTCTGCGAGTGGGGAAACGAGAGTACTGCCATGCCTGGCCTGGAGCAGGTGTCTTAGGAATGGTGACTCCTGTGCTTCTTAGTGGGGACACAGAGTCTTGTTTAGACTGCAGGCATCACCTGGGGCCCTGCTCTGGTTCTAGCAAGGAAACCCCTGGGACAGTGAGGGAGGAGGGCTGAGCCCCTGAATGCTACAAGTTTCTGAAACCCAGTGGACCAGCCTGGGGACCGGTGCCTGGCCTCGACGTTCTTACTGGGTGGCCTTTACACTAGATGATGTAACTGTCCTGAGCTCTCTGTAACCCCCTCCCCCCTGCCTGGAGCTCTCTAAAACACCCCGAGGTGGGGGCCAGCGGCTGTGTCACGGTGAGGTCACCAGGATGACTTGTCCCCGTGATCATGACCAAGTGGAGCCGCCAGGGCCTGCGGCTCAGGAAGCCAGGACAGCCCTATCACCGACCCCCAGCCCCGCAGGGCCTGCTCCAGTAACTCCAGCTTCTCAGCGGCTGGCCCTTTGTGGTCTGGGCTACTGGCCCGGAAGTGGTGCAGGATCTTTTAAAGGGGTTTTGAGGTCTTTGCCTGGGAATAAGACCCCTATGGGCTTCACTCCCTGCCCGGGCCCCACTTTGGCCTGTCCTCTTTAAGGCTGTTTATGGGCCTTTCCTGTCCCTTGAATAGGTAGAGGAGGAAAGCGAGCTGATGTGTGGGCTCCTGAACAGCTGGCAAACCATTGTCATTATTGTTAATTTTAGAAATGGTGTGTGCTTGAAGTCAACGGTGTCAGTGCTGGGAGAGGCAGGCAGGTAGGAGAGCGTGCGAGAACCTCAGCCCTCTAGGATCGCTGCGCCCCACGTGCCTGCCTTCCAGGGGACCAGCCTGCTCTGCCCCATGTGACTGCAGGTCCACGAACCCACATACCTCCTGTCAATCTCCCAGTGGATGGATGCTGCACACCTACTGTGTGCAAGCCCCATGCAGATCCTCAATACCATGCCGGGTATTAAAGATAATGCTTGAGGTCAGTAGTTTTCAGCCCTGACTGTACACGATTTCAAAAGTCCCCAAGCCCCGGCCTCTGCCAGGAGAGTTGCATCAGAAGTCAAGGTGGGACTCGGGCCATGTGTAAGGGTTTGCCTGAGGCCCAGGTGTGGTGGGGCGTGAGAGCAGGGCTCTGGGCTTCTCCCTGCATGGGGGCTGCAATGGGGCCCTCCCCGTCACAGCAGTGGACGCCACCGCCAGGGTCTGCATCTCACTGTCACAGTGCTGCCTCCCATCTGGGAACATGGGGGAAATCTGGGACCCATCCTTTCATTTTAATTAATTAATTTAGTGGTACTGGGGATGGAACTCGGAGGCATCCTACCTCCGGGCTACATCCTGTTTTATTTTTTGATCGGAAACAAGGTCTCGCTAGGTTGGTGAGAGTCTCACTACTCTCAGAGGCTGTCCTCAAACCTGCGATCCTCCTGTCTCAGCCTCCCAAGTACTGGGATTACATGCATGCACCACCACGCCCGACTGACCCATACTCTATATTCATCTTAATGTCACAGTCTCTCTTCCTCCTGGGGAAGCTTGCTGTGCCAGGCCAGGAGCTGCAAGGCCTAAAGCTTCCCTACTGTTGACTAAGAAAGGTGTGGATGAAGGACGTGTGTCCAGTGACCCAGTAGGTCCTGCCCTTAGCAAGTCGGTCCAGGTGATGCCTCCTCTGTTCATTTCTCCAAAAGAATTCTGTGAACACTTGTCACCATGCTGGAATGTGGCGCCTTGACATCTGGCTGAGGTACATACTCTGTGTGTGTCTCCACGTGTGTGTTTGTCAGTGTATGTTTGTGTATGTGTCTGTGGGCCTATATGTGTGTGCTTGTGTATCTCCATGTGTGTCTATGTAGATGTGTGTCTGTGTGTTTCTATGTAGACGTGTGTGTTTGTGTTTCTCCGTGTGTGTCTATGTAGATGTGTGTGTTTGCATGTGTCTGTGTGTGTCTATACATACATGTGTGTTTGTGTGCTGCATCTGTTTATGTGTCTGTGTGTGTGTGGTCTGGAGAGCCGTCTCGCTCACCTTGTGTCCCTGTTGTCCAGAATGACATGGCCCGTGACGAGTGTCAACCCATACCTCCCAGGAAAGGGGCCTGGACAGTCGGGCTCCTGCGCCTGCGCTCTGGCATGGCGCTGAGGCTTCGAGGGCCCTGCCAGGTTCAGCCGCCTTGGAGACTCCTGTAGAAGTGTGGCTGCCCCCCACCCCCACCAGGTGAGGAGCTGAGGTGGTGGGCGGCAGGTCAGTCACCCCACCTGGGGCTCACTTAGCTTGCCCCCCACCCCAGCCACTGGACGACACTGTGACTGGGGCTGGCCTTGCCTGTCTGGGCCGGCAGGTATTCAAGGGATGAAACAGCCACCGCGGCACTAATTAGGGGCTCAGTGCTCACTGTGTGTCACAGCACCAAGGACTGTGCTCTGGGAATCTGCTCCTCCTCTTGCTGCCTGCTGGTGAAGCAGATCCTGTAAATCTGTAAGTGCCACTCGGGGAGAAGCCCCAATCCTCCCGTGGCCCTTGAGGCCCCCCGGGCTCTGGCATCCTGCTCCTGGCATGCAGGCCTGCTCTCCTTCTCGCCTCCCCCCCTCCCTCCTCTCTCTTTCTTCCTCAGAGCATATCTTTATTGTCATCAGATGTATCAGATTTTCCACCCAAGGGTTCCAGTGGCCTGCATTTTCTCTCTTCTTACTTTCTATTCTCTGTCAACCTTTTTGGAGAAGTAGATTATTCGCTCTCTCCACTCTCAAGTGAGGGCATCTCTCCCTCCGTCCATCACAGGACGCCATCACCTGGAACTCCACGTACTGTCCTGCTGTGTCTTTCTTCATTTCTCATGACTGTAGATCTCAAAGACCTCACTAGTGAAATAAAGTTTGCAAGTGGTATTGTCTTTCTGCTGGCTCTAGCTTCCCATCACTTACTAATTAACTTAGCCAGGCTTTGTGAAGTCCAGATGGCCTGGACTTTGTCCTGAGACTCTGAAAATGAAGACTTTTTACATGGAAGTGGAGAGCCCGATACACAAGCCCACACGGATCCAGAGTGGTGGGATGTGCTGTGATGTTTGCTCTAGGGCAGAAGAGGTGCCAATTGCTCCAGCCTACCACCAGCCAGGACAAGAGTAAACTGAATTCCAAACGGAACCTTGACTCCTGCCCCCACCTCAGGCTCCCTGGTAAGAGCACTGCTCGCTGGGCTGGTCTAAAGCCACAGGGAAAAGAGAAGAGAATTCACAGTAGCCATGGCCAGAAAGAACTTATGGCTTGTTCTTTTCTTAAGCTCCCAATTTGCCTTTCTAATTTTTTTTTTTTTTCTGAATCTTGGTTAAATTCCTTAGGCTTAACCTATTGCCTTAAAAACACCAAGCACCTGCACAACCTGTCTACCTCTTTAGTAATTTGTCAAGTTTTCTTGTTTGGAATTAGCATAGGCATCTGTTCACTCAACTTCACTTATACAATCATAGAAAACTATGCTAAAAATCAGCAGCAGAAGAAACATCAGAAAGAGACCACCTCAGAATTAAGCAATATTCCTAAGAGTAAGTTAAGCCAAATGTTCTTTCTTATGGTCAAAAATCTTTACACTGAATTGTACATGTATATACAAAATAAATAACTAAATAAATAAAACTAGAATTTATGTATTTTTACAGTAATTTTGACCATGATTATTTTGACTATCATTTTTATTAATAACCATAAATGTAAAAAAGTAAGTTGAATTTCCCTTAGGCTAAGTTATAATAGTACTGTAAATGCTTTCAAATATTAGTTATTAATGGGCAGAATAAATAAAATACTTTATTACCATAAAACCTGAACCTCAACCTCAAACTGAATCTTTTTTGAAAAAGTGTATTTATTGTGGTACATTTTATTTACTTATTCATTTATTTATTTATTTTGTGATACTGGGGATTGAACCCAGGGGCACTCCCAACCCTATTTTATTCTTTTATTTTATTTATTTATTTATTTTTGTGTGTGTATGGCACTAGGGATTAAACCAGGGGCATTCTGCCTCCAAGATACACCCCCAGTCCTATTTTTTTTTTTGTGGTACTAGGGATTGAACTCAGGGGCGTTCTACCTCTGAGCTACACCCCCAGCCCTATTTTTTATTCTTTATTTCGAAACCAGGTCTCACTAAGTTGCAGAGTGCCTCACTAGGTAGCTGAGGCTGGCCGCGAACCTGGATCCTCCAGTCTCAGCCTCCCAAATGCTGGGATTACAAGCGTGTGCCACCACGCCGGGCCCCAGTCCTATTTTTTATTCTTTATTTTGAAACAGAGTCTCACTAAGTTGCGGAGTGCCTCACTAGGTAGCTAAGGCTGGCCGCGAACCCAGATCCTCCTGTCTCAGCCTCCCAACCTTTTATTTTGAAACAGGTTCTCACTAAGTTGTGGAGGGCCTCACTAAGTTGCTAAGTCTGGCCATGAACCTGCAATCCTCCTGTCTCAGCCTCCCAAGTACTGGGATTACAAGCGTGTGCCACCACGTCCAGCTTTGCCAAACTCTTTTCCAAAGAAGGCATACTATTTCACATTTTAAATATTGTTAAATTCACCCTCTCAAGGATACGATTCAGGGTTCCCACCCAGACCCAGGCAATCACTAGTCTACTTACTGTCTTTCTAAATTTGTCATTTCTGAACATTTCATATCAGGAGAATCATGTGGTATGTAATCTCTTGGGTTTGGCTTCTTCCATTCATCGTAACATCTTTGAGGTTCATGCACGCGGCCGCATGTGTCACAGTCTTGCTCCTTTTCATTGCTGCATCGTGTTCTAGCTATGGAGAGACCACATGTGGCCTAGCTATTCATCAGTTGATAGACATCGAGGATGTTCCCGAACAGAACATTGACTCACAAGTCTTTGTGTGGGTACATTTTCATTCGAATTGGGTAGACACCTAGAAATGGAATTGCTGAATCATATGGTAATTTTATTTAACTTTTTTTTATTTTTTGTGGTACTGGGGTTTGAAACTGGAGGCATTCTACCTCCAAGCTACACCCCCAAGCCCTATTTTATTTTTATTTTGAAACAGGGTCTCGCTAGGTTGATGACAGTCTCACTATTTGCTAAGGCTGTCCTTAAACCTGCGATCTTCCTGTCTCAGTCTCCCAAGTACTGGGATTACAGGTGTGTGCTATCATACTCGGCTATATTAAACTTTTTGAGAAACCTCCAAATTGCTTTCCAAAGAGCCTGCAATTTTTTTTTTTTTTGTACTGAGAATTGAACCCAGGAACATTCTATCTCCCAGCTATACCCTCAGCCCTTTTTATTTATTTTTAAATTTGAAACAGGGTCTCACTGTTGCTGAGGCTGTCCTCAAATCTGCGATCCTCCTGTCTCAGTCTCCCAAGTACTAGGATTATAGGCGTGTGCCATCACGCCCAACTGAGGCTGCAGCATTTTATATTCCCATGTGCAATATATGAGGGTCCTGTTTGTCCACAGCCTAGCTGACGTTTGTTATTATCTGTCCTTTTTATGATAGTCATTCTCGTGGAGGTGAATAGTAGCTCATTGTGGTTTTAATCTGCGTTTCCCTAATGAACCTTTGTTCATGTGCTTATTAGCTGATGCTATATTTTCTCTAAAAAAAACTTCTTCTGTGTCTTTGCTCATTTTTTCTTATTAGGTTGCCTGTATTCTTCTTACTGAGTTGTGAAAGTTTTTTTTGGAAGGAGTGGACACAAGTCCTTTGTCAAATTTGATTTTGCAAATATTTTCTCCCGGTTTCTTTCTTATCTTTTCATTTTCTTCATAGTTGCTTCCTCTACCCAGCTTTATTGAGGAACAATTTAAAAAATTACATAAAGGACACTGTCAAATTTGGGGGGTTTTACCATTGAGTGTAGAAGAAACAGTATTCCTGGTGTAGTTATATAATTTTATTTTTTTCTTATTCTAACTAAGATTGAATATCTTTTTACATGGTCAGAAGCGCTGTGGTTATTTTTCCATGAACTGTTCATGGCTTTTGTCCATTTTGAAATCATATTTTTGGCTTTTTTACCTCTGTTTTTAAGAGCTCCTTAATTATTGATGAAATCAGTATTTGTCTCTAAGTTACAAACCTTTTCTCTTGTCTTGTTGCTTATGGGGCTTTGTGGCATGAGAAGATTGACAAAAATTTGATTTTATTTTTAGATAGTTGAATTTATCAAGCTTTTGCTTTGTTTCTAGACTTTGAGTCCTAAACAGTCTCAAAATTTTCTCACTTCTGGTTTTATAAATGAATCTCCTCAAATCCCAGTACTTGGGAGGATGAAACAGGAAGATCACAGGTTTGAGGACAGCCTCAGCAACTTAGTGAGACCCTGTTTCAGAATAAAAATTTAAAAGGATTGGGGGTGTAGCTTGGAGATAGAATCCCCACCCCATGCCCCAAAAAGGAAAAAAAAGAATTCCCTTCATGCTTTGTTGTAGAAGTTATAAAGTTTGCTTTTAAAATCTGGATCTCTAGTCCTTTTGGTGTTTACCCAGGTGTCTGATGTGAAGTAGAGGTCCATTTTACTACCCTTTTTCCAAATGGTTATACAATTGTCCTAGTATTGCTGTTTTAAAGTCTATCACACCCCAGTGATTTGAGATGCTGCCTTGGTCCTACACCAAATTTCCATATTATACTTGGGTTCATTTCTGGACTTTCTATTGTGTTCCATTGCTCGGCCTGGCTATTCATGTGTCCAATGACAACATTTTAGTTACAGAGGCTTCGTGGCATGGTTTAATATCTGGTAGAGCTTGCTCCCACTCCACTGCCTCCCTCCTCTCATTTTTTTCCATTTTCCTGGCTATTTTTTGATTATTTATTATCTCCTGTCAACTTCAGAATCAACTTGTTTAGTTCTAGAAAAAAGAATATAACAAAAAAATTCATCTTCAGCATTTTCCATTTTTTCTTTTTTTGGTGCTAGAGATTGAACCCATGGGAGTTCTAACTCCAGGCTCAACTGCAGAACTTTTTATTTTGAAACAGGGTCTTGCTAAATTGCTGAAGTTCCTACTAAGTTGCCGAAGGTATGCTAAGTTGCTGAGGCTGGCCTCCATCCTGTGATCCTCCTGTCTCAGTCTTGTAAGTACTAGAATTACAGGTGCATACCACTGCACTGGGCCTCCTCGCTCAGTATTTTTGTGAAGATCATGTTAAGTGGCTATGTTTGCCTCAGCCAAGGGGCATCTTTATGGCATTGACTCATCCTATCCAAGGAACAAGGGCGGTTTTCCCTCATATTCAAAGCACATACCTTCACCGTATGTGGGAGGAGAGGTCTCTTTGGGGAGCGGGTCCTTTTTGTGTCCCCTCCCCCAAAATGTAAGCAATTCCTAACCCCAAATACCTCAGAATGTGATTTTTTTTTTTTTCTGTACTGGGGATTGAACTCAGGGGCATTCTACCTCTGAGCTATTATACCCCCAGCCCTATTTTTTTTTTTTTTTTTTACTTTTTTTTTTTTTTGCGGTACTGGGGATTGAACTCAGGGGAGTTCTACCTTCGAGCTATATCCCCAGCCCTATTTTTTATTCTTTATTTTGAAACCGGGTCTCACTAAGTTGCAGAGTGCCTCACTAGGTACTCACTGAGGCTGGCCGCGAACCCGGATCCTCCGGTCTCAGCCTCCCAAATGCTGGGATTACAAGCGTGCGCCACCACGCCTGGCTCCCCAGCCCTATTTTTTATTCTTTATTT
>PVLC010027305.1:0-21795 GCA_004027655.1 Graphiurus murinus
TTTTCCAAGCCTAACACATGCATACAAAGCCAGACCTCCATATCTTATGAGGCTCCTGGTTACATTCCTTTGAGCTTGTATAGCATTCTGTTGGGAAGTTGGGGTTTGGACGTAGAACTTTTGATGCCAAAAGTATATGTGACAGTAAAAAATGAGAACCCGGACATCAGGGCTGCTACAGGAATTAATTTGTTGTTCTCCGTGTGAGGTATCGATATGCAATGGCCTTACAGCAGCACAAATATTTCACTGAGACCAAGCAGTGTGTAGTTAATGTGGTGTTTCCAAATGAAACCTGCGCATTAAAAATCGCTTCCTCTGTCTGATTAATTGCAGAGTTTCCCTGTAGGTTCCGAGATTCAGTGTTGCTCCTAGCACATCTCCTGTGGTGGTGTGTGAAGGAAGAGCACAGTGTGAAAGACTGAAGATGCATGCTGGTTAGCTGTGTACAGTTAGAAGAAAGTCAACCTGTAACATCCATGGCAAGTACTTCAACCCCAGAGGCCTATTTCCCAAAGGCACATTAAGTAAATAGAAACATTGAAACAGATCAGTAAAATTTTTATGTCTCTTTGTAGAGAGGACTGAGGACATAATGTTGTGATTCATGTTCCTCCAGCCAAGGTGACCACTTGTTTTGGTTCATTTAGGACTTTTCTAACTTTAGCAATGAAAATCTGATTTCCTGGAACATCTTGATCCTATTTTTTCCAAGTGTGTGTGTGTGTGTGTGTGTGTGTGTGTGTGTGTGTGTGCGTGCACATTCTACTTCCAAGCTATACCCCCATCCCTATTTTATTTTTTATTTTAAAACAAGCTTTCATTAAATTGCTGAGAGGCTGGCCTTGAACCTGGAACCCTCCTGTCACAACTTCCCTAGTACTGATATAATAGGTGTGTGTCATCATGCCTGGCTGACACTATTTTTAAAACTAGAAATCTCAAGTCCCAAGAAGCTCTATAAGTTCTAGGAAAACCAGGATGGTTGGTTGCCCTACCTCTACCTCTCTATTTTATTATTAACTTTAGGATTTAAGTGAAACCACTTGTCTGAATTCTAGATTCTCATTTGTGGAAAGTAGGGGGTAATTTTTCCCTCCTTTCTCAGGTCTTTAAAAGGAATGAATAGGATAGTATAAATGGAATAGTCTGTGAACAGTAAATTTAGCACCATACACATATATAGGTTTAATACCATCATAATTTATGGTCACCCCTGTTACAATGTATTTGTCCCATGCTATATTCAACTGGTCTCTGGCAAAGGAACAGTCATAAAATGATGACAAGCTTTCCCCAGTAGCTCATCTCTTTTCAACCAGAATAATATTTTCTGCCATACTCAAGAGAACCCATTAGTTAAGCACAAAGTATCATCTACCCCCAAATTACTGCTAAATGCTGTTTATCCTCTAATCCTCTAATTCTATTCATCTGACATCACTGTATGGATCTCTGGCAAATATCGTAGTTCAAGTGTATAAGCAAAGAGGGTGGATTTGAATAATTGCATGTTTATGTTCCAGAAGAATATAATAAAATATTTACACATCCAGTTTTATTTTCCAAGAATAAGATACCATTCTATGTTAAAAGCAATGAGCTGGTTGTGGATTGCCTTCTGCATTCTAATGACAGCATTTAGGAAAGTAATACCAAGGCTTTAGGTAGAGGTTTCCTGCAAGTTTCTGGACTAGAGAGAGTTGGGTGTAGCATACCAGCAGATTTAAGCAAATTCATGAGGCTTCAAAGTTAATATCTGAAACACTGTCAAGTGCCAGATATTTTGTTTCACTCTGTTAGTAAATGTAACAGATGGTTTGCAAACATGTTTGGGATCTGAAGGCTGACTGATGGTGTCAGTCTGATAGAAATAGAAGACAGCTATTTACCACATCAGAAAGTGAGAACAAGAAAGCTTCAAAATTAGACCTTAAAAGAGAGGGACTTTCTCACCAGGTCTGACTAACAAGAGGGAGCATCGAGTTTAAAAGACATGTTCCCTGATCATGAACTTTTGCATTTTACCTTTTATTTGATGTCAGTAGGGAATGTTAGAATAAGGATCTGTCATCTTCCATAGAATAAATAAAAACCATCCATGTCTTTTTGATGCAATAGTGAAATCGCTATCATAGGCAGGGCTCTGTTGCCATGGCACTCTCACAGAATCCATGGGTACAACATCTTCTCTGTGAATCCAACAAAATAAGAGACAAAATTCAGCCTCTTTTTCTTTAGTCTGCAAACAAGAACACTGTTAACCTCGCAGAAAAAGGAATGGTAATAGCTGGGTTCTGCTATCTGTCTGACTTCCACCTCTACCCTTCCTGTCTCTGCATTGAAATGTAATGTAGGTTAGCCAGGACCAAAGAAAGTTTCTGCAATTACTGAAAATGCACACGATAACATATTTAGCTTTGCTCTTGCACCAGTTTGAGGAAGAGCTGCAGTGAGACAATCTCCTCAGTATGAGGCTCTGAAATGACAGGGCCGGTGGTGGGTTTACTGGAAGTTCCAAAGCGGGAAGGTGCACAGAAGCTCAAGCCGCTCTGGGAAGCCAGCTGAAGTAGCAGCCAGCCCTGCATAACCTGTAATAACAGTGTCGACATGTTGCTGCCTCGATCCACAAGTTCTCCTGTGCATATGTTAAGATGGGACTGGTGGCAAAGCTGATGGTAGATCAATGAACCCATCTAAGGATGAGCCAGACACGAAAGCAGAAAGTTACCTGTGACTAAGGAGCCTTTGGGGCATCAGCTGTAGAATTGAGGAGTGGAGATGAGTAAAACAGCAAGTGGCTTGTGCCTACTTGGGAAACATTCAGAATTATTTTCTGCGAAGAATCTGATCTGTCCCAAGTAACTGTCCCATGCAGAGCAGTGTTTGGTATGGCTTCCCTTCAGAGGAGAGGCAGAGCATGGAGGCCAATGTTCTGATTTCACTGGCTTCTGGATGGTATGTCTCATGATGGTTGATTCTATTTGTAGATACTATGAAAATAACTCTGTACTAAGTGCCTTGAAGAACTCTGAGACATTCTGGAGTGATATTCAAAATATTGACTGTGTCTCCCATACCTTTCCTGAATATATTTTTCTTCTCCTCTCTTCCAAAGTTGCATCCTAAGGCAGTAGGCAGAGCTGAGCCACATAGATACTTTCTTTGGATACACAGCATCACAGATCAGAGAGCAAGAGTAGCACTTTTACAGGGACCCTCTGATATGGGTGGCAGGACCCTAGTGGGGCAAGGAGAGCATCCTCTTAAGGGACAACTTGGTGTTAAGGTCAGAGTGCAATTGGCATGAGGAAGGCAGTTCCTTGGGCTTCTTACCAAGCATAGCAAGGAGAATGTTGGTGTGAAGGATGCCACGCTTGCTGCATTAGAGACTGAGCAGCCTGAGGAAGGTGCTCACATCAAGTCTCGAGAAAATACAAACCCAGATTGAGGAACAAACTAAAGACCAGCTGACCTGTCCACAAATGTTAAGGAGAGCTGGGAGTGGTGGCGCATTCTTCTAGTCTAAGTACTTGGGAGGCTGAGAGAGGAGGATCCTAGGCTAGCCTCAGCAACTTGGTGAAGACCTGTTTAAAAGTAAAATGGGGCTCTGCCCACATGATCCTGGAAACAGGAGCTAGCCAGGCCATCTGAACCTGACCACATGGTCCCGGAGCAGGTAGGCAGCCATGCCATCTCAACCCACCTGCTCAGTCCCAGAACTGTCAGGTAGCTGTGCCATCTCAACCCACCTGTTCATCTCAGAGCAGGTGGGCCATCTCAACCCGCCCACAAGGTCCTGAAGTCAGCATGCAATCTCTGGGACTACTAACACTGCAGCATCTAAAGTTCACCTGCAAGGAAACCATTGACTAGATGTGGAGAGAGAGAAATTGGCTCCAGATTCCCACATCCTAAACAGACAGCATCTTTCCAGGTCTGTTTGACATAGACCCAAATACCCAGATAGAATCTAGACCCCAGACTCCCTCTCCTTCCAGAGCCAGATCACCACCAATCCTTCCAGAACCAGATCAGTGCTCAATTGTAATTCAACAGCGCAGCTGCAAGGGCTCCTGTGGCAAACCATAGACTCACAAGGGTTGAGGCTCTGTGGGCCATCCCTGTAGTGACTGAATAGGAGCAGAACTGTGGGAGGGGATCCAGAGCATGCAGGGAAGGGGGACATTACAGGGCCCTTGAAGAATGCCCTGCAATCACACTGGACACTCACCACTTGTATAGGCAGAGAGAGACACACACAGACATAGGGTCTGTGGAAAGCACAGAGACCCGGGCTTACACTGGGTCCAGCCCCAGGGACACCCACTGTCTGCATAGACAAAGAGTGTCAAAGAAACATGCCTTGTTGAGAGCTCAGAGACTTAGCTCTTCAGTGGAAGAGAAACCAGTGGCAATTGGTGCCTGCACTGACAGATAGAGACATCAGGCCAGGGTCATAATCCTTGCAGTAAACTCAACAGTGAGTCTACAAACTGACACCACAACTGTAGGTCACTGAGCAAATAAGAATTCTTGGAACATGCTCAAAAACCTACTATAGTGAGTAGACATTAAACTGCTAAAAATATCCATGCAGATCCAAGAGGACTGCAGAGGCCAAGTCTGCTCTGTATTTGTATATTTGCAGGGGTGTCATTTTCCTTCTTTTGTTTCTTTGTTTGTTTGGATGGATGGTTTGTCATTTTGTTATTTTTTGTTTGTTTGTCTGCTCTCTTACCAATCCCTTTTACAAAGTCCTCCCCCTTTCTCTTTCCTATCTATACTCTTCTCTTCAACATTTTTCCCTCTTTTCTTTTTTTCTTTGTCTTACATTAAATCCATTTCATATCACTACTCCTAAATACTCTACAATGACTACTAGAATGCCCCTACATATTCACTATCTCTAATCTCTACCATATACCACCTTAACACACTTAAACTCTCATTCTACTTGAACATATCCTCTACCCTATTCTTGCACACATCATTGTGACTTCTCCCCCCTCATAAAACCCTCACCATTGAATACAACACAACATGCCTTTCTATATACCAGCTGAAACCTCTAAATCCCTATTGTTGAGATTGAGGCAGAGATATGAACAGCTAGAAAGGACTGCCAGATATCAAGGATAAACTTACCACAGTCGATAGAAGGACTAGCTCAACACCTCACACAGTGAGGATAAAAAACGTATAGGCCACAAACTGCTTTGCCCATACCTCTGAGCTGAATTCTCATAATGGAAGTGACAGATATAACCTTGGACCTCAACACCTGAAGCTTATCAATGTCATCACTGCAATGGGCAGAAAGAGCACCAACTCAATACAAGAAACTATTCAGAAAGTAACCACAACTCAATACAAGATACTATTCAGAGAGAAAAAATAGAAATAAGAAACCTATAGGTTGAGAGAAAGCTAGTAAAAGCAGCAAAGATAGAAACCAAAAAATCATGGGAAGGAAGAATATCAAAGAAACAAAGAGCTTCCACAACCCCACAATAACAGAATGCACCAACACAGAATTGTAGATTACCAGAAGAAGAATTCAGATCTTTAATAATAGAAATGATACAGGATTTCTGAAAAGAATGTAGAGAGAGCCTCAAAGAAATAAAAGAATAAATAAACAAAAACTCTGATACCCTGAAAAAGAATCAAAAAGAAGCCTTGAAGGAAGAGAAGGATGTGAAAGGAGCAATAATTGAAGTGAGGGCCTCAATACAAATTATAAACAATAGATTAGACCACATGAAAAATAGAATCTCACTCTTAGAAGATTATCAATCTGAAAATAATGCATAGTATGTAGTTAAAAAATTAACATCATGGAGATAAAAACCTTCCACGACAAACAGAAACTGAAAGAATTTATGTCTTCCAAACCAGCATTAGAGAAAATACTCAAAGAGATTAACTACAAAAAACTAACAAATAAACATCAGAACCAGAGAAATTATAATTTCCAGCAAGCAGACAACTAAGCAAAGAAGAACAAACACTACCTCAAATAGAAGTTAAAACTCAAAATGTTAAGAATTAAAAATCATCTCTCAATAATCATACTGAATAGAAATGGCCTCAACTTCCCAATAAAAACACATAACGTGGCAAAATAGATTAAAAACCAGAATCCATCTATATGCTGCCTACAAGAAACATACCTTACAAGTAAAGATACTCACAAACTAAAGGTAAAGGGCTGGAGCAAGGTAATCCATGCCAATGGATCTTGAAAACAAGCAGGAGTAGCAAGTATGATATCAAAATTAGACTTCAAGCCTAATCTTATCAGAATAGAAGAAGCAGGTCATTTTTTTAACTGATAAAAGGAAGAGTGTGACAAGAGGAAATAATGATAGTCAACATTTATGCTCCAAACATAGGTGCAGCCACTTTTATAAAACAAACTCTTCATGATATAAAGTTACAAATAGATCTCAATACAATAATACTGGGAGACTTCAACACTCCTCTCACATTACTCATCTTCTAGACAGAAGGTGAGTAAAGATGCCTCAGAACTAAAGAACACCATAAAAAATGGGTCTATTAGACACTTACAGAATATTTTATCCAACTACACCTGAATTCACATTTTTCTCAGCTGCTCACCTAACCTTCTCCAAAATAGACCACATTCTGGACCACAAAGAGAGTACTCACAAATTCAAAAAATGTTGCTTAATTCCCTGCATCTTTTCAGACCACAATGTAATGAAACTAGAAATCAAATACAAGAACACCCAGAGTAACCATATAAACACATGGAGACTGAATACCACACTGCTGAATGAGGAATGAATCATAGAAGAAGTAAGGGGAGAAATTTAAAAAATCTTAGAAACAAACAGAAACAGAAACACAATGTATCAAAACCTCTGGGACACCTTGAAAGCAGTACTAAGAGGAAAATTCATAACACTGACTGCACACATAAGAAGAACAGAACATCACCAAATAAATGATCTAATGGCACATCTCAAAACCCTTGCAAAACAGGAACAGTCTAACCTCCAAGCCAGTAAAGACAGGAAATTATTAAAATCAGAGCAGAAATTAATGAAGCAGAGTTTTAAAAAATACAGAAAACTAACAAAACCAAAAGCTGATTTCTTAAAAAAATAAGCAAGATAGATAAACCACTAGCCAACCTAAACAAAAGAAAGAGAAAGTCAACCCAAATTACCAAAATAAGAAATAAAAAGGTGATATTACCACCGACAGTGTAGAAATTCAGAGGATTATCAGAAACTACTTTGAAAAACTATACTCCAACAAACTGGAAAATCTAGAAGAAATTGACAAATTTCTAGACACGTACAACCACCCTAAATTGAATCAAGAAGATATAGAAAATTTAAACTGTACAATAGCAATCATAGAGATTGAAGCAACAATAAAGAGTTTATAATAAAAAAGACCCTGAACCAGATGGTTTCCAAATGAATTTTATAAAACCTTTATAAAGGAGCTAATCCCAATACTTCTCAATCTATTCCATGAAATAGAAAGAAATGGGACTCTACTAAATGCATTCTATGGAATCAACATCACATTAATACCAAAGCCAAATAAAGATGGCTTAAGAAAAGAAAACTATGGGCCTATATTGTTAAGGAACTTAGACACAAAACTGCTAAACAAAATAATAGCAATGTGCATTCAAAACCACATAAAGAAAATTATACACCATGACTAAGTTGGCTTCATTCCAGGGATATAAAGCTGGTTCAACATATGAAAAACAATCCATGTGATTTAACACATAAACAGAACCAAAGACAAAAACCACATGATCATTTCAATAGATGCTGAAAAAATATTTGATAAAATCCAACACCCATTCATGCTGAAAGTACTGCAGAGAATCAGAATAGAAGGAACATAACTCAACATTGTAAAGACAATATACAATAGGCCCATAGCCAATATCATATTAAGTGGGGAAAAAATGCAAGAATTCCCACTAAAAACAGGAACAAAGAAGGAGGGGGGGGCAAGACAATGATGCCAACAATTACCACTTGTGTTCAATATAGTATCTGAGACTCTGGCCAGAAATAAGACAAGAGAAGGAAATCAAAGGAGCACAAATAGGAGAGGAAGAACTAAAACTGTCCCTATATACAAGATACCATACTTAGAAAACCCAACAAACTCAACCAAAAGGCTTGTAGAACTGATCAATAAATTCAGCAAACTGTCTGGATACAAAATCAATCTCAAAAAATGAGAAGCTTTCCTTATGTCAGTCATAAATCCGCAGAAAAAGAAATCCAGGAAGCCAGCCATAGTGGCGCTTGCCTGTAATCCTAGTACTTGGGAGGCTGAGACCAGAGGATCCAGGTTTGCAGCCAGCCTCAGCTACTTAGTGAGGCCCTCTGCAACTGAGTGAGACCTTGTTTCAAAATAAAGAATAAAAAATAGGACTGTGGGTGTAGCTTAGAAGTAAAATGCCCCTGGGTTCAATATCCAGTACCACAAAAAAAAAAAAAAATCCAGAAAACAATCCACTACCAATATTGACCCCCCAAATAAAATACTTAGGGACAAACCTCACAAAGGAGATAAAAGAACTCCATAAGAAAAATTATAAAACATTAAAAAAGAAATTTAAGAAGACCTTAGAAGATGGAAAGATCTTCCATGCTCTTGGATAGGCAGACTAAATAACATCAAAATGGCCATTCTCTCAAAAGTGTTCTATAGATTCCATGTGATACTCAATAAATTACCAAGGTCATTCTTCACAGATAAAAAAAATCAGTTCTATCAGTTCTTAAATTCATTTGGAACAACAAGAAAAAAAAAAGTCACAATAGCCAAAGTAGTTCTCAGCAACAAGAATCAGGCAAGAAGTATCACAATACCTTACTTCAAACTGTACTATAAGGCCACAGTAATAAAAATAGCATAGTTTTGGCACAAAAACATACACATAGACCAATAGAGCAGGATAGAAGACTCAGAAACAAATCCACACACTTACAATCAATTGATTTTTGACAAAGGAGCCAAAAACATACACTGGAGAAAAGATAGCCTCTTCAACAAATGGTGTTGGAAAAACTGGTTAACCATGTGCAGAAAAAAAAAAATGGAAGTAAACCCCACTTTCTCACTGTGCGCAGGAATCAATTCAAGATGGATTTAAGACCCGGAAGAGACCTTAAAGCTACGTGAAGAGGGCATAGATACAACACTTCAACACATAGGCACAGATAAAAAAAACTTCTCAACAAGACCCCAAAGGCACAAGCAACTTAAAGGAAGATCAATATATGGGATTGCATTAAACTGAAGAGCTTCTGTACAGCAAAGGAAACTATCAAGAACCTCAACAGAGTGCCAATAGAATGGGAGAAAAATTTTGGCAACTACTCTTCAGATAGAGGACTAATATCTAAAATATACAGAGGACTCAAGAAACACACTGCTAAGAAAATAAGTAGCCCAACCAAAAATGGGCAAGTGAACTAAATAGAAACTTCACAAAAGAAGAAATACAAATGACCAATAAATGTATGAGGAAATGTTCAACATCATTAGCAGCTAGAGAGATATGAATCAAAACTACCCTGAGATTTAACCTAACTCCAATTAGAATGGCAATCATTAAAAACACATACAACAATAAATACTGGCAAGGTTGTATAGAATTGGGAACCGTAATACATTGTTGGTGGGATTGTAGATTAGTGCAATCACTTTGTAAAACAGTATGGAGGATCCTCAGAAGAATGGGAATGGACCTACCATATGACTAAGTAATACCAATTCTGGGTATCTACCCAAAAGAATAGAAACCAAACTATCAGACCAATACATGTGTATCTATGTTTATAGCTGCACAATTCACAACTGTCAAACTATGTAATCTGCCAAGATGTCTATAAACAGATGAATGTATTACAAAACTATGGGATATGTACATAATGGAATTTTACTCAGCCATAAAGAAGAACAAAAATATGTTATTTGCAGGGAAACTGATGGAACTGGAAAACATGTTTAGTAAGATTAGTCAGTCATAAAAAGTAAAAAATCATATGCTCTCCCTAAGATGCAAAGATAGAGAGGAAGTGGGTCATAGGAGGGACTCTAGATGAAGAAAGAGAAACCTTATATGAGCATAGAAGGCAACCTAACTGAAGATGATGGGGCGGGGGGAACACCCTAATGCACATGATGTACATTCACAAATATATCAAAGTCAATCATTAAACCACTAATCTGAACATGAGAAGGAAGGAGGAGTTAGGGAATGGGGCAGGAACTTGGGAAGAATTAAATGAGTAATGTGTGCATGTATACCTCTACCAGCTTGTACCTCACAAAGATGTATGATTACAATGCACCAATAAAAATATATAAAAAATAAAATAATAGTAACACAGGACTGGGGGTGTAGCTAGGAGGCTGAATTCCCCTGGGTTCAATCCCCAATAATACAAATGTAAAAGAAACAAACAAAAACACAACATCAAGGACAGAAAGTCAAGGAAAGACTGGGGAACTCTTCCACATGGAAAGATTCTACAGTGATAGGACAACTTAAAGAAACATGTAATTTTTAACAGCCCTACTGCTATAAATGACATTATTAAGATATTTGAGAAAACTTGAATGGAGTCTCAGGATAAGATAACAGACTGCATCTGTCAGAATTCTCAACACTTGACATGTAACTTAGAGGAAGGAATATTTATTTTGTTGTGATTTTGGGTTCACTTCATGTGAGGCCAGGAACCATGGATCTCAGGACATGGCAGTGGCAAGCAGAGGGAAAGAGAGCATGTGAGCTGTGCTCCTCACATCACGGAGGCTGGAAGCAAGAGTGCAAGTAAGGGGAGGAGAAACTGTATATAATCCCCAAAGCCACACCCTCAGGAACCCACCTTCTCCAGCTGCACCCTACAGGCTTAGGCCACCACTGCTGGGATTACAAAACTCAAGACTCAGTTACATCAACACTGAATATTAATAAATGAATGCTCAATTTAGGGGATATTTTAATACCTAACTATAGCATATACCAACACTAATATTTTTCTTTAGGTGGCTATATGTGGTCATGTTAGATAATCTTTCTTTGTAGGAAATGTACACTATCATCCTGGGGTGGGGTAGGCCTTAGATGCACACAGGGACTGCTGATGAGGCTGGAGCTCAGCGAAGTCTATGGTATACATGATGGTTGAGCAGACATTTGAACCCATAAGCTGTCTGACCCTTTTATTAGATCTTTATCTTTCTTCTCTGGGCATTTAGTAGCTGGGTACATTGTAGTTATATATTATAGAGAAAAGTAGCTAAGATGTCAATTGAATAAATAATTATAAACACTGATATTTCCATTATTGAGAAAAAGAGGTCATTATTCATATTCTGAAAGTCCCTAGATTTTCCAATCCCAGCTCCAGAAGCAAGCATATCTCAATATTGTGACTTGAGATTTCTTTCCTTTTTTCAGAGATTTCTCATTGAGGTATGCAATACTGAATAATTCAGTTAGTTTGTCTTTAAGTTCTATATGAATTGAACTCTAGTGTGTGCATTTTTTTTCTTTTTCAGCAATATTTGTATAATATCTCCATATTGTTGTCTATGGTATACTTTATTTTATTGGTGTAAAATACCTTATAGGTCTGGGCACAGTGAGACATGCCTATAATCCCAGTACTTGGGAGGCTGAGATGAGGATCACAGGTTGGAGGCCAGTCTCAGCAATTTAACGAGACTTAGTTTCAAAATAAAAAAAAAAGAAATAGAACTGGGGGTATAACCTGGGAAATAGAATGTCCCTAACTTCAGTCCCCAGCGTGCGCGTGCATGCGCACGCGCGCACGCACACACACATACACACACACACACATACACATACACACATATAAAATCCTGTATGAATAAATCAAAATGTATAATTAATTACACTAACAGTGATAATTGAGTTGTTTCAAATTTGGGATCATTAGGAATTTTTTGGACATAAACATAAATTTGCTTATATTCTAATTCCCAAGTATATAAATTTCTCTGTATCTCAGAGTGTAATTGCTGAGTTCTTGATCATATATTCTATATTATCAGAAAACATCTATTTAAAAAATAAATTTTACCCACTTGTACTGCCACCACAAGTATTAAAGTGCTCACATCATTCCACATCCTCATCAAGGCTCAGCACTGCCAGGCTTTTAAATTTCATCAGTTTGATGAGTGTGTAATGATATTTTGCTGTGGCTTCAATTTACATGCCCTTGATTACTTAGGGAAGTTAAATCCTAACCTATGCACTTTTTCAGAGGTTGGCCATTAAGTTTGAAAATATCAGTTCTTGTCAATGATACAGAAGCAAACCTTCAGTGTTAGGCTTGTGGAAAAATGACCACAGCGTAAAAGGGAAATCCCTCATCATTTTTATGAGCGAATGAAAATACCCTGTATTAGGATTTTAGTATTAACATATTTTCCCCTTAAACAGAATGATTTCTTCAAGAAGATTTGGTCTTCAGCAAATATGAGGAGAAATTTATGTGAAATATATAGTCTGAGAGATGAGACTATATGAAATCAAAGGATTGGAAGGAAACAAAAACACAATCGTAGAATCAAAGAATAGATCTGGCGTGTGGAGGATGACATTGGCGGTGTTTGGTGTTTGCCCAAGAAGGAAGGAGAGCGATCTACACGACCACAGAAGCCCCTTCCTGGCCTCTACCTCAACACAAGAACCTAGATCACAACCCTTGGCCTGTCAGTCATCTGTTCTTCTGACTTTCCCATATTTATAGCTACAATACTAAATACTCTTTTGGTTTGTGCTTTGTATAGAATACTCCATTTTTTTTTAAAGAAACTCTCACATACTAACAATTCTCCATCAGTCAATTTCCAATTATACTTGTTCAATTTCTTTACCAGAACATTCCTTCTTACTAATCATCTGTCATGACTTCATTCTACTCTGATGTCTATTTCCTTCCCTTTTGTCCACTGAAGTATTGACTCTATTCCATATTTATGGCTTCTTTTTTTTTCTTTTTTTACGAATCTGGCAGTCTCGACCAAGAGTTAGTTTTTGTGCATTTGTGAATCTGCTCAATGGTCAAATCAATATGACACACTGTTTTATTTTATATTTGTGCCAAATAACTGGAGTGCCCAGAACAGAGTTACAGAATGAAGACTAAGCCTATCCCTCACCAATTATTTCTGATTTTAGAATATGTGTTGATGTCTATATGTTAAAGTCTAAATGTAGCCATGTGTAGTGCTGCACGCTTGTATACCCAGTACTTGGGAAGCTGAGACAGGAAGATCATAGGTTCATGACCAGCCTTAGCTACTTTAGTGAGACCCTATTTCAAACTAAAGTATTAAAACTAGGGCTGGGGGTCTAGTTTGGAGATAGAATGCCCTTGGTTTCAATCCCCAGTACCTCAAAAAAAAAAAAAAAAAAAAAAGTCTAGATGTATATGCTGTCCTAAGATACCACTAGTGGTTTTGTCCTAATTCAGATCAAGTCTATAGTTTGTACAGTTTCAAATATCTGTACAAGCTTACCTAAGAGTGTGCACATTTATGCTTTCAAGACCTTTAGTCTACACAGTTTTAAGATATTGGTTTGATTTATATTTCCAGAGGTGAGCAAAGTCCTGACATGTTTTTAACATTTCTCTCCTTTTTATTTCCTACTCACACATTTTTTATTAGAAGTGTCTTCTCTTATCTAAGTCAGCTAATTAGCTAAAAAAGGACAGAGCGATGCTGTGTAAACACCAGTGTGTTGCTTAGAGCCTTTCATTTCAGAAGCACAGTGTTCAAGTCCCTTATGTATACGTGGTTTGGCGCTGTTGATGTGAATGTAGATAGAGACCAGCTTACAGGAACTTGAAGAGGTGAGGCTTCCGTACGTGCAGTCCAGTTCACTGCAGAGTTACTTAGTTTAGTGCTGGTTTTGGAGAGGAAGCACTTTGTGTGGGGAACACAGCAAAGACACTGCCGCAGATGTTGGCAGTGCAGCCATGCCTTAGTGGATCTGGTCCCAGAGTTGCCATTTATTCACAGTGGGAAATGTAGCAAGTCACTTCACTTCTTAGTCCCCATTCCCGAATGTATACACACACACACACATACACACACACACACACACACACATATTATTATTATTTTTTTTTTTTTTGCGGTACTGGGGATGGAATCCAGGGGCATTCTACCTCTGAGCTATACCCCTAGCCCTATTTTTTATTCTTTATTTTGAAACAGGGTCTCATTAAGTTGCAGAGTGCCTCACTAGATAGCTGAGGCTGGCCGCAAACCTGGATCCTCTGGTCTCAGCCTCCCAAATGCTGGAATTACAACCACAACCGTGCACCACCATGCCCGAAAAGATGACCTCTGTGGAATTATGGGAGGGCATATTATTGAACACCAATTTTAATACCATTCATATCTAAGAGGAACACATGTGATTTCCAAACATCACTTAATCTCACTGATAGCAGGCAGAATATACTCAAGAGAACTATGACGATTATTTTACCCAGAATCTACAATATCTCTGGAGAAAGATACCTCATAACTTTGCTGGGCATATTGGTGCATGTTTGTAATCCCAGCTACTCAGGAAGCTAAGGCAGGAGGATTGCAAGTTTGAGGCCAGACTGGGAAACTTAGTGAGACTCTGTCTTAAAATAAACAAATAAAAAAGGTTGGAGATGTAACTAAGTGGTAGAACACTTGGCTAGCATACTTGAGGCTCTGGGCTCAAATCCTAGTGCAAAAATAAATAAATAAATAAATAAGTAAATAAATAAATAAATAAATAAGAAAGATAACCTACAACCTGAAAAACCAGCCTAAAAGACCATTCATTTCCTTAAAGCTTCTTTATATCTAATTCAAATCTTTTGAATTTATAATATCTGCTTCTGTACATGCTATCTATGGTGAACAGAGAAATTAAGAATGTGAAGTTGTTTCTGATGTTGGTGAACTAGCTACATAAAACATAACTTTCTGATGTGGAAAAATGATTATAAACACTGCAAAGGCAAATTACAAACAAAAACAGTTGATATTTATATATCTCTAAGACAAAAGAATTTTTAATCTGCAATACATAAGTATTGCTCTTAGAAGTTAATAGTAAGAGAACAGCAGCAAAATACATAAATAGGCAGAGGATCTAGATAGAAAGTTAAGAGGAAATAAAATAAAAATTGTTCTTCACTCTGAATAATGTAAACCAACAAAACATTGATCTACCATTTTTATCACTGAGAACAAAAATAATGAGCCAAGATAATACTGGATTGGGGATGGATGTGAAGAGGCACTTTACTCTATTGTACAGGTAGAGAGTATAAACTGTTAAAATTAATATGAAGGGAAATTTGATGCCTACTTCTTATCAGAAATTTTTATTTCTTGGGTTCTTACTAATACACCAGCACATGCACAGAATGATTTATCTACAGGTTTGTTCATTGCAATACTTTAATAACAAATAAGTCAGAATATATTAAATACTTTTCAGTATAGTACTGGTTTAAAGAAAAGCAAGGAAGCATGTGAATAGAGTTATAGAAGGATTGCCAAGGTGTATTTTAATGGAATAAAACAAGGTATGAGAACAATGTTTATAATATTTAACAATTTGTCTTTAAGAAAGTATACACAAAGATACATGCAAATTGTGTGTGTGTGTGTGTGTGTGTGTGTGTGTGTGTGTGTGTATGTGTGTTTTATACCGTGGATTGAACCCAGAGGCATTCTACCTCCAAGCTATACCCAGCTCTTTTTTCAATTTTTGTTTTGAAACAAAAATTGAGTTGCTGAGAGTCTCATTAAGTTGCTGAGGCTGCCTTTGAACCTGCAATCCTCCTGTCTCAGACTTCCAAGTACTGAGACTATACATATGCATCATCATGCTGCGCAATCTATGTACATTAAAAAAAACTATTTTTGAATAATATATGAGTTACAGTAATACTGTCTCTTGGCAGGGAAATGGTATGAGTCAGGCGACAAAAGCTAACGAGAAATTGGTCATTTTATACACTTTGTTTCCCTTTTGGATATTATGCTATGGTCAAGTATTACCCATGTACGAGAAAATTTAAATAGAAAAATTTAAATCTCATCAGACCATTTGACTTCTATCTCTTTTACTCATTTTTATTCTATAATAATTTAACTTTCAGAGGAACCCAAGATGGCATCTGAGTGAGACACCTTTCCTCAGGCGCTGTGAGCTTGAATCAAATCTACCATAAAAGCAGCTTCCAGACAGAAGAAAGAAGCAACAACAAAAAAAGGGAACAAAGCAATGAACAGTGAATTGCAGCTGAAAAGAATGCAGAAAGGGAACCAAGGAGAGCAAAGGAGCCTGTGCACTCAGCAGAGGTGCACGCTATGAAGTGGCAGCCATTGAGCCGGCAGCCCAGCAAGGCGGCTACAAGCACCAAGACACCTAAAGACTCCCAGCATACCCAGCGACCAGATGTAGAGTAAGTGAATCCAGAACTCCTTCACACCCTTTGCAGGCGGCATATCCCCACAGAATCGACAGTGACCCCGGAATGCCTGGGAAGACCAGTTTAAGCCAAGGCGGGGCCACTCCAGCCCACCTCTCCCTCTAGAGCCAGAGCGGTAATCAATTGCACTGCAGAGCTTGAATCAGGACTGCAGCAAAAGCAGCCTCTTGACAGAAGGAAGGAAGAGCAAAGCAGCAAAAAAGTGAACGAAGCACCGAGATTAGCTGAACAGAGCCCAGAGAACAGTCCAGGGAGGACAAAGGAGACTGTGCCCACAGCAGTGGTGCATGTCACGGGAGTGGTGGCCTCGGAGGGTGGGGGGCACAGAACAGTAGGGAGGAACTATAAATTTTTGGAGCCCTCGAGGAGCGAGCCACCCACCCCTCTAGCCACTGGCTAGGAGCAGAAGGGTGGGAGGGTCCCAGAGCACACAAGGCATAGAGACCTTACAAGCCCCTGGAAAAATGCCTGGCATTTACACTACATGCCCACCACCAGCAAAGGCAGAGAGAGAGACACAGACAGGGCCTGTGGAAAGCGCAGAGCCTCTTGTTTACAGTGGGTCCAGACCCAGTGATCCCCCCCACACACACCACCTACATAGACAAGAGCAGCACAGGGTCAGGTCCTTTGGAGAGCTCAGAGTCACAAGTTTGCAGCGGAAGGGACACCGATGGAACTCCCTGCCTACACTGACGGAAAGAGCAAATATGATTGCCTGAAACATGCTTGAGAATCTAGTATAGACATTTAAAAGCTGAAAATATCCACGCAGCTCCACAAAGACTGCAGAGGCCAACTCAGCTCTGTACCTACATTCTTGCAGGGGTTTTGTTTTTGTTTTTGTTATTGTTGTTTTTGCTTCTTTTTGTTTTGTTTTGTTTCTTGTGGGTGTTTTTCTGTTTTGTGTTCTGTTTTATTTTATTCTTATGCTGTTTTTGTTTTATATTGCTTTGTTGTATTTGTGTTGAATGATTGTTGTTTTGTTATTTTTTGGTCAGTTTGTTGACCTTCTTCCTTATCCCTTTTAAAAGCTTCCTCTCCCTCTTCTATCTATATTCCTCTCCTCAACATTTTTCTTTCTCTTTAGTTTTTTCCCTGTCTTATATCAAGACCACTTCATACCACTACACCTAAAGACTCTACATTGACTACCAAAATCCTCTGACATATCCACTATCACTAATCTCTACCATATATCACCTCAACCCACTCAAACTCTTATTCCACTGGACCATACTTTCTACTTTACCCTATTCATACAGTAATCATTGTAACTTCTCATACAACCTTCATCAGTGAACACAACCTGTCCCTGTATATACCAACGGACACCTCTAAATCCCTACTACAGAGATTGGACCAGAGAGGTTCACCACCAGAAAGGACTGACAAACCCTAAGGATAAACTCACCATTGCTGAAAAAGAAATAGCTCAATACATCCCACATCAAGGCCTAAAAACAAAGAGGCCACAAGCTGTCCTACTCACACCTCTGAGATGAATCCCCATACCAGAAGCAGCAAACACACCCTAGAAGTCAACACCTGAAACCCACCAACAGCACCATTAGAGAGGGCAAAAGAAGCCCTAGAGTAATTGCAACTCAGTACAGGATACTACTCACAGAGAGAAGATAAAAATCAGAAATCTATAAACTGGGAGAAAGCTTGAAAGAACAGCAAAGATATAAATTTAAGAACAGGGAAACTATGAGAAGGAAAAATAGCAAAGAAACAATGAGCCACCAGAACCCCACAATAACAGGAATCAACAACCCAGAATGGCAGAGACTACCAGAAAAAACAATTCAGATATTTAAAACTAGAAACAATACAAGATTTCCAGAAAGAATGTAGGGAGAGTTGGAAAGAAATAAAGGAACAAATAAACAAAGAATCTGACACCCTGAACAGGAACCAAAGGGAAGCATTGAAGGAAGTGAAAGATGCAATAACTGAAGTGAAGGCATCAATACAAACTATAAAAGGTAGATCAGACCACATGGAAAATAGAATATCACTTTTAGAAGATGAACATTCAAAAAATGAATCTATAGTACATAATTTAGAAAAAAAAATTTAACAGTATGAATTGGACATCGACGAGATCTGGGCCAACTTTAAAAGAGCTAACCTAAGAATAATAGGCATAGAAGAGGGAGTAGAAGCTGAAACTAATGCAATAAACCACATTTTCAAAGAAATAATATCAGAGAATTTTCCAAACATAGAAAGAGAAGTTAACACAGGTACAGGAAACATATAGAACCCCCTTCTAGACAAAACCAAAGAAGAGGTTCACCACGCCACATAATAATCAAGCTGACTAATGTAGAGGCTAAGAAGAGAATTCTAAAGGCAACAAAAGTAAAATGCCAAGTGACATTTAGAGGCAAACCAATCAGAATCACTCCAGACCTCCCAAACCAAGTCATGAAAACCAGAAGGGGCTGGAGTAACATATTCTAAACTCTGAAAGAAAATAACTTGCAACCAAGATTCTTCTACCTAGCAAAACTCTCTCTCAAAATCAATGGGGAAATAAAAACCTTCCATGACAAACAAAAACTGAAAACATTTATGTCTTCCAAACCAGCACCAGAGAAAATACTCAAAGAAATTAACTGCAAAGAAGAATTAACAAGTAAACATCAGAACCAGAGAAACAACAATTTCCAGGAAGCAAACAACTAAGCAAAGAAGAAAAACACTACTATAAACAGAAGTCAAAACTCAAAAGGTTAGGAATTAAAAATCATCTCTCAATAATCACATGAATATAAATGGCCTCATCTCCCCAATAAAAAGACACAAGGTGGCAAAGTGGATTAAAATCTAGAATCCATCCATATGCTGCTTGCAAGAAACACATCTTACAAGCAAAGATTTCTACAAACTAAAAGTGAAGGACTGGAGTAAGGTAATCCTTGCCAATGGAATCAGAAGACAAGCAGGAGTAGCAACTATGATATCAGATAAACTAGACTTCAAGGCTAAGCTTATCAGAAGAGACAAAGAAGGTCATTTTTTACTAGTCAAAGGAAAAGTCCAGCAAGGAGAAATAACAATTGTCAACATTTATGCCCCAAACATAGGTTCAGCCACTTTCATAAAACAGCTCTTCGTGATATAAAATCACACATAGATCCAAATACAATAATACTGGGAGACTTCAATACTCCTCTCACATCACTAGACCAATCTCTAAACAAAAGGTCAGTAGAGATGCCTCAGTCCTAAATAATACCATAAGGCAACTGGACCTATTAGACATATACAGAATATTTCACCCAACTACAGCTGAATTCACATTTTTCTCAGCAGCCCATGGAACCTTCTCCAAAATAGACCACATTCTGGGCCACAAAACTAGCACTGGCAAATTCAAAAAATGTAACATAATTCCCTGCATTTTTTCAGACCACAATGGAAAGAAACTAGAAATCAACTCTAAGAAGACCCAGAGTAAACATGTAAACACATGGAGACTTCACACCACACTGCTGAATCAGGAATGGGTCATAGAAGAAGTAAGGGGAGAAGTTAAAACATTCCTAGAAAGTAACTTCAGGGTGTCCCAGAGGTTTTGATATGTTGTGTCTAAGAGGAAAATTTATAGCACTGAGTGCCCATATAAGAACAAAAGCAGAGATTAAAAAAAAAAAAAAAAAAACACAGAAAATCAACAAAACCAAAAGCTGGTTTCTTGAAAAAAAACCAAGATAGATAAACCATTAGCCAACCTCACCAAAAGAAAGAGAGAATCAACACAAATTACTAAAATAAGAGATGAAAAAGGGAATATTACCACTGACAGTGTGGAAAAACAGAGGATCATTAGAAATTACTTTGAAAAACTATACTCCAACAAAATGGAAAATATAGAAGAAATTGAAAAATTTCTAGACACCTATAACCTTCCTAAATTGAGTCAAGAAGATATCGAAAACTTAAACCAACTAACAGCAATCAAAGAGATAGAAACAGCTATGGAGTTTACCATCAAGCAAAAGATCATGGACAGATAGTTTTCCAAGTGAATTTTATAAAGCATTTATAGAAGAGCTAATCCCAATATGCCTCAAATTATTCTGTGAAATAGAAATACAACCCTCCCAAATACAATCTATAAAGCCAACATCACATTAATACCAAGGCAAATAAAGACAGGTCAAGAAAAGAAAACTATAGGCCTATATCATTGATGAACCTAGATGCAAAATTGCTAAATAAAATACTAGCAATGCACATTCAAAACCACATCAAGAAAATTATATACCATGACCAAGTCAGGTTCATCCCAGGGATACAAGGCTGGTTCAATATATGAAAAACAATCAATGTAATTCACCACATAAACAGACTCAAAGACAAAAATCACATTATCATCTCAATTGATGCTGAAAAAGCATTTGACAAGATCCAACACCCATTCATGCTAAAAGCACTGCTGAGAATCGGAATAGAAGGAACATACCTCAACATCATAAAGGCAATATACAATAGGCCCACAGCCAACATCATATTAAATGTGGAAAAACGTTAAGAGTTCCCACTAAGCCAGGCGTGGTGGCGCACCCTTGTAATCCCAGCATTCGGGAGGCTGAGACCAGAGGATCTTGGTTCGCGGCCAGCCTCAGCTACCTAGGGAGGCACTCCACAACTTAGTGAGACTCGGTTTCAAAATAAATAATAAAAAATAGGACTGGGGGTATAGCTCAGAGGTAGAACGCCCCTGAGTTCAATCCCCAGTACCGCAAACAAAAAAAAAAAGAGTTCCCACTAAAAACAGGAACAAGACAAGGATGTCCATTATCACCATTTCTGTTCATTATAGTACTTGAGACTCTAGCCAGAGCAATAAGGCAAGAGAAGGAAATCAAAGGGGTAAAAATAGGGAAAGAAGAACTAAAACTAGCCCTTTTTGCAGATGACATAATACTATACTTAAAATACCCAACAAACTCAACCAAAATACTTATAGAACGGATCAACAAATTCAGCACAGTGACTGGATACAAAATCAATCTTCAAAACTTCAGAAGCTTCCCTGTATGCCAACCATAAATCCACTGAAAAAGAAATCCAGAAAACAATTCCACTCACAATAGCACCCTGAAAAATAAAATACTTAGGGATAAACCTGACCAAGGAGGTAAAAGACCTCTATAAGGAAAACTATAAAAGATGGAAAAAGAAATCGATGAAGACCTTAGAAGATGGAAAGATCTTCCAT